>JARQWZ010005965.1:12500-63420 GCA_033150135.1 Gobio occitaniae | reverse complement strand
ACCAAAGAGTTACAAATATAACAAAATGATGTCTTATTTCTGCATTTACAGCAAAATCCGGCAAAACGCTCCCGGATAAAACGACATTTGCTCAAATTCCGCTCCGACATGAAATTTCTCTGTAGGCTACTATAATTGTTGTAGCCGTTAAGAAAAGGTATTTAGTTTTATATTTATGTTTAAATTAGAGCTGTCAAAAGATTAATCGCATCCAAAATAAAAGTTTGTGTTTACATATTATATGTGTGTGTGCTCTGTTCATTATTATTTATATATAAATACACACACAAGCATGTATAAAAATATTTTTATATATAAAACATTTATATATATTATAGATTATATAAATGTATATACAGTATATACATGCAAATATTTCTTAAATTTATACATGAATGTGTGTGTATTTATATATAAATAATAATTAACAGAGCACACACACATATATTATGTAAACACAAACTTTTATTTTGGATGCGATTAATCGCGATTAATCTTTTGACAGCCCTACTTTAAATATTATGTTATTTTTTATGTCTATGTTGTCAATCTATGTTGATTATGAAAAGTGAACAGCATGAGTGAGAAAGGACACATCATAAGATGCCAGGAGACGTGGAGCGGGTCAGACATGAATGTGAACACTTCATTAAGTTTTGTTTTGTAAAAATTGTATCTTAATTTTAATCAATATTTCATCAGCCAATTGAGGCATTCTGGGTCGAGCGAGCAGAGCTTAATTGGTCAGTATTAATAATAATATAATAATAATAATAAACATTTATTTGTATAGCACTTTTCATACATAAATGCAACTCAAAGTGCTTCACAAGTATAAAAACAAATAATAGGAATACAAATTCACACAACATCAATATAAAAGATTAAACAACAAAAGCAACATACGATTCAAAATGTAAAATAAAAGATAAAGAAATTGACAATGTCACCTCAATATCAGTAATAAAACCTTCACACAATGTTTTAATTCTGATAAGCAACTTTAAAAAGATGTCTTAACCCGCCTTTTAAAAATATGAATGCTTGGAGCCTCTTTAACTTCATTAGAGAATTCCAAATATTTGAAGCGTAGTGACTAAAAGAAGTACCACCAGATCGTTTATGATTCACTGAATAATGTGCCAGGATCTCAAACTACGATTTGGAACATATCTTAACAGACAGTCAGAAATATATAGAGGTGCCAGATTATGCAGTGTTTTATAAACCAATAAAATAACCTTAAAATCAATCCTTTGATGAACTGGTAACCAATGTAATTCCATTAAAACCGGTGTAATATGCTCTCTCCTTTTAATTTCATTAAGACTCTGGCAGCTGCATTTTGTATCAGTTGTAGCTTCGCTATAGAGCCCTTGGGTAAGCCAGTGTATACAGCATTACAATAATCCAGATGAGAGAAGATAAAAGCATGAATGAGTTTTTTAGCATCATCCAGGGATAAAAAAGAACGAATCTTAGCAATATTTCTCAGATGATAAAAGCTTTTGTCACTTGACTAATATGAGACTTAAACTCAGTCCAAAATGACACCTAGGTTCCTTACTTCCTTCTTAGATTGTAGGGCTAATATTTATAATTATTATTATTAAATTGGAGACAAAGATTTTTGATAGCTAGGTTGGTGTGGTAGGGGGCCAACATCATATTCTTTCATAGGGCCCAAAATAGCTAGCGACGCCCCTGCCTACAAGTTCAATTAAACCATCAAAATATGGATCATCTTTTTAGTAATATTTGCATAAAGGCTGATGAAGACAGCCACTACTGTATATATAAAAGATGCTACAGGCTCTGTATATACAACCAGAGATTTTAGAGAGTCTGAATGTATTTGAGCATTGACCTGAAAAGTTTCTCGCTCGATCATGTGACACGGAGCATCTCCTGCCCTCTCGGCCTGATCAACGGTGCAGAATCCGTCTGAAACAGCAGAAACAGCAGCACATCACCGCATTAGAGCCGCCAGAAATACAGCACATGAAACACAGCAGCGGCCTTTGCTAGGTTTCACCCAAAACAGACCTCGCATTACGCCACACACACACACACACACACACACACACACACACACACACACACACACACACACACACACACACACACACCAAGGCTTGTATAAAAAAGAATGCATGAAGCTAGAATAAAGTGCAAAGACTTAAAAGTACAGTTAAAGGTAGGCCTATATTTTGAGTATAAAGAATGAATAGGAACATAGTAGAGTATCCTTAAAGTGCAAAAATAATATATAAATAGTAAACATACACTCACCTAAAGGATTATTAGGAACACCTGTTCAATTTCTCATTAATGCAATTATCTAATCAACCAATCACATGGCAGTGTCTTCAATGCATTTAGGGGTGTGGTCCTGGTCAATCTCCTGAACTCCACACTGAATGTCGGAATGGGAAAGAAAGGAGATTTAAGCTATTTTGAGCATGGCATGGTTGTTGGTGCCAGACGGGCCGGTCTGAGTATTTCACAATCTGCTCAGTTACTGGGATTTTCACAACCATTTCTAGGGTTCACAAAGAATGGTGTGAAAAGGGAAAAGCATCCAGTATGCGGCAGTCCTGTGGGAGAAAATGCCTTGTTGATGCTAGAGGTCAGAGGTCATGGGCCGACTGATTCAAGCTGATAGAAGAGCAACTTTGACTGAAATAACCACTCGTTACAACCGAGGTCTGCAGCAAAGCATTTGTGAAGCCACAACACACACAACCTTGAGGCGGATGGGCTACAACAGCAGAAGACCCCACCGGGTACCACTCATCTCCACTACAAATAGGAAAAAGAGGCGACAATTTGCACCAAAATTGGACAGTTGAAGACTGGAAAAATGTTGCCTGGTCTGATGAGTCTGGATTTCTGTTGAGACATTCAGATGGTAGAGTCAGAATTTGGCGTAAACAGAATGAGAACATGGATCCATCATGCCTTGTTCCCACTGTGCAGGCTGGTGGTGGTGGTGTAATGGTGTGGGGGATGTTTTCTTGGCACACTTTAGGCCCCTTAGTGCCAATTGGGCATGGTTTAAATGCCACGGCCTACCTGAGCATTGTTTCTGCCCATGTCCATCCCTTTATGAGCACCATGTCCCCATCCTCTGATGGCTACTTCCAGCAGGATAATGCACCGTCACAAAGCTCCAATCATTTCAAACTGGTTTCTTGAACATGACAATGAGTTCACTGGACTAAAATGGCCCCACAGTCTCCAGATCTCAACCCAATAGAGCATCTTTGGGATGTGGTGGAACGGGAGCTTCATGCCCTGGATGTGCATCCCACAAATCTCCATCAACTGCAGATGCTCTCCTATCAATATGGGCCAACATTTCTAAAGAATGCTTTCAGCAGCTTGATGAGTCAATGCCACGGAGAATTAAGGCAGTTCTGAAGGCGAAAGGGGGTCAAACACAGTATTAGTGTGTGTTCCTAATAATCCTTTAGGTGAGTGTATAAGTATGATGTTATGTTCAATTAAAAAAGCATACATGTATACTTGCATATACAGTAAAACTACTAAACTAACAGTCACTACTTTTCATAAACTAAAAATGTGTATTTGACTAGTAAATTATCAGTATACCTAAAGTTCACTTGTAGTACAGATGCAGTACAAACGAAACACTTGACTGCAAACTAGTTGTGTACTCAAAGTTTACTGTTACACTTAAAGTGTATTTAAAAGGTGGGAAATTTAGTAGTATTGAAACATACAAGTACACTTTTAGTACATTGATATTAGTACACTTACTACATAAAGTATACTTAAAAATATACTTGATCTTTACTATTTTACTTAAGTTTTTTTTGTAAGGGAAGGTCAGAAATGAACAGGGCTTGGGGTAAAAATATCCATCAAAATACCCCCAAAATTAATACAAATTTCTTCCAAAAACCAAGATATGGTGCAAAAAAAAGTCTCAGTATAAGTTCTTGTTTTTAATAATTATAAGCAATACCACACGAGCAAAAGTGCTGTTTTCCCGAATATCAGCATGTTTGCAAAAGTGATATTGATCTTATAAAACAATTCAATAAACTTGTCAATTGGCTATTAGGAGATTTACATTTTAGACACAACAAAACTAGTTCCAAACAGAGACATTGAGCAACAGTTTAAGTTCGGTTACTGAACGATTCTGCGTTTTTGAGCGAATCGTTCTAACGAATGACTCGACGGTTCAGGCACTTCTGCTTTGTCCTTGAATGAATCAGCCGCTTTGAACGAATCACTTGAGCGAATGATTCAATGACTCACTCGTTAAGACCATCTCTTTAGCGTCTCACTCCGCTTATTTGGGCTCCAGGGTTCGGATGAACCGCACTAACCCAGCAATCGCACCAGGGGTCGCGTTAATCCAACCAAACATGACAGGTGTGAACGCACCCTTTATCTCATTTTAGCTGAGGGATGAAGATTGAATGCTGTTTTCGGTTGTGATTGTAACAATAGTTCTGGTTAAAGAGATAGAATGCATTTATAAATAGACTATTAAAGGATTAGTTCACTTTTAAATAAACTTTTGCTGATAATTTACTCACCCTCATGTCATCCAAGAAGTCCATGTCTTTCTTTCTGCAGTCGAAAATAAATTAAGGTTTTGGATGAAAACATTCCAGGATTTTTCTCCATATAATGGATTTCAATGGGCTCCAAACGGTTTAGTTTCAGTGCAGCTTCAAACGACACCAGATGATGAATAAGGGTCTGATCTAGACAAACCATCAGTTTCTGAGAGAAACCCAGCAGTATTTATGCTATTATTTTACCTCTTATCAGACGAGCGTGATCATCTCTGAGCTCAGACATAACTTCCGCTTAGTGAGGTCAAAATACGAGTGTGGTCATAGATGTATCAATCGTAGATGCCTCATTAGCGACTGCACGGATCAGTAGAATGAGGCATCTACGATCGATATATCTATGACCACGCTCGTATTTTGACCTCACTAAGCGGAAGTTATGTCTGAGCTCAGAGATGATCACGCTCGTCTGATAAGAGGTAAAATAATAGCATAAATACTGCTGGGTTTCTCACAGAAACTGATGGTTTGTCTAGATCAGACCCTTATTCATCATCTGGTGTCGTTTAAAGCTGCACTGAAACTAAACCGTTTGGAGCCCATTGAAGTCCATTATATGGAGAAAAACCCTGGACTGTTTTCATCCAAAACCTTCATTTCTTTTCGACTTTAGAAAGAAAGACATGGACATCTTGGATGACATGAGGGTGAGTAAACTATCAGCAAAAGTTTATCTAAAAGTGAACTAATCCTTTAAGAGCAAGATATGATATTTTAAAGGAGATAAAGTAATTGCAGTCGCATGGGCGAATAGCAAAGGCCGCCTCTGTCTAAAGCTGGTGTGCCATTGCACTTTTCTCATTCAATGACCTTGGTTTTTCTCCATTAAGGGCAGTGTGATGTCATCGCTCCCTTGCTTGGCGTTCTTCTGCTTTTTGG
Organism: Gobio occitaniae; assembly: GCA_033150135.1. Lineage (NCBI taxonomy): Eukaryota > Metazoa > Chordata > Actinopteri > Cypriniformes > Gobionidae > Gobio > Gobio occitaniae. Next base: position 57,925 of record JARQWZ010005965.1, on the reverse strand, counting down.
GCAGGCCGGAGACGGCTGGCTGAAACACCAGATCAACACATTCATCATCAGCACAGCATCACTGAAACCACGGCTGTGAAATCAGCCAGAGATGGAACGCCGTTACCTTGAAGTGAGTTTTGTTCCAGCCGGCCTTGAGCAGGGTGTGTCGGAGATCTTTATAGGCCCAGACGCTCTGCAGGATGTGTGACGCCGCTTTGGTCTCGCGCACTGATTGGCTGACAAGTTCAAAACGCCAACACATAAACATATAATCCACATATTTTTATCCACATAAACATATGATTCACTTCCCTCATAAACTGCTAACTCTCCTACCTCACATCCGCCTTCACTTTGTTATTTGCACTACCGACTGTTTATCACAGTAACAACTGTTTACTTATGCATTTTGCACTACCATATCTTAACTGGATTATGCTCATTTGCACTGCCGACTGTTATTTACAGTACCAACTGTTTACATTTGCATTTTGCACCGTACTTCTAACTGTAATATACAACCACTTTCCACTGCACTTTTACACTTTTTTCGGATAGCTTCTGTCCATAATTTATTGCAATACCTTAATCCACTGCCATTTTAGCCTAACATATCATTGTATACTAAATTAAATTGAATTAAATTTACACTAAATTTTTCAACTAAACATCGAAATAAATCTAATTAATAAACTAAATTAACCATTTAAACTAAATTACTGATCGACACAAAGCCCACACTGTCACTGTATGATAATTGAAATGAACTGATGACATCAGCGTTTTCTCCAGAATGGCTATACAGCTGAATAAAATTATGCTGCATTATTTTCCTGTTTAACCCTGTAAAGCTGCTTTGAAACAATCTACATTGTTAAAAGCGCTATATAAATAAAGTTGACTTGACTTGACTATACCTCTATCTGTAAAATTCTGTTTATAGTAATAGCCATATTATATTATATTCATAGTACATATCCACCTGTAAATTCTGTTTATAGTAATAGCCATATTATGTTATATTCATAGTACATATCCACCTGTAAATTCTGTTTATAGTAATAGCCATCTATCTATTTATAGATATATTTATATATACTCAGTACATATCCATGTCCTGCACTTATGCAAACGTTGTATATCCTGCACTTGCTGCTATTGCACTTCTGGTTAGACCTAAACTGCATTTCGTTGCCTTGTACTTGTGTAATGACAATAAAGTTGAATCTAATCTAATCTAATATAAGCATTCATACACACGACTGAAAACAACCCCTGACACTACAGCTCGTGCTCACCTTGTCCTGTTGATGGACACCAGTTTCTGGATTCCCTGTCCCTGAATGAGGAATCTGGCGTTCTCCAGGTTCTCCGAGACGATCTCCAGGATAGTGTTGAGGACGGCCACCACTGTGTCTCCCTCCAGGTTTTTGGCGGGTCTCTGCTGACCGCAGGGCAGGTTACTGACCAGATCCCTCATGGCGTAGCTCCCTGATATAGAGAGAGCGACACACGTCACAATCTGAAGGCCACGCCCACACCGAAAACAATCCAACGCTCTCCATTGACTTTGCATTGCGTGAAGCGCATCTTTGTCATTTCGGACTTATAACAAAAAAACAGAACAATGTCTAAAAGCTGATATGTGACAACGTGTACAGCAAACAAGCTAAACAAAACCCACAACCAAAAACACAGACGTTTTAAACGCTATCGAGTGGATAGGGGAGAGCGACCTAACGCTTTTTGACTTTCTCAGTTTGTGTAAATCCACTTCAGAGTATTTATTGTTTCCCACATTAATTGCACACATGTCTAGTACAATTATGTGGTTTTGTTTCATTAAAGGGTTAGTTCACCCAAAAATGTAAATTGTGTCATTAATGACTGACCCTCATGTGGTTGGACACCCGTCAGACCTCCGTTCATCTTCAGACACAAATGAAGATATTTTAGTGTAAAGCTGATGCTCTGAAAGGCCTCCATTGGCTCAACTTTACACTCTCAAGACCCTTAAAAGACACTAAAGACTAAAGTTACAAAGTCCATCTCACTACAGCGGCTCTACAATAACTTTATGAAGACGAGAATAGTTTCTGTGCGCAAAAAAACCCTAAATAACGACTTATATAGTGATGACGATTTCAAAACACGGCATCATGAAGCTTCGAAGCGTTATGAATCAGTGAGTCGATTCAGCGGTTCAGAGCGTTATGAATCAGTGAGTCGATTCAGCGGTTCAGAGCGTTATGAATCAGTGAGTCGATTCAGCGGTTCAGAGCGTTATGAATCAGTGAGTCGATTCAGCGGTTCAGAGCGTTATGAATCAGTGAGTCGATTCAGCAGTTCAGAGCGTTATGAATCAGTGAGTCGATTCAGCGGTTCAGAGCGTTATGAATCAGTGAGTCGATTCAGCGGTTCAGAGCATTATGAATTAGTGAGTCGATTCAGCGGTTCAGAGCGTTATGAATCAGTGAGTCGATTCAGCGGTTCAGAGCGTTATGAATCAGTGAGTCGATTCAGCGGTTCAGAGCGTTATGAATCAGTGAGTCGATTCAGCGGTTCAGAGCGTTATGAATCAGTGAAAAAGCCATCACTGCATAAGTCGTAAAAGTAAAGTTTAAAACAAGTTATAGAAGTTTATGAACATGTAAAATATATAACATATCTATATTTTTTTATATTTTATATAAAATATACATTTTACAAAACATGTTTAAACCATACCTGTCAAGTATCCCGTTTTGGCCGGGAAAGTCCCGTATTTTACCCTGCTTTCCCGCTGTCCTCCCGTATTAGTATTTTCCTGTAAATCTCCCGTATTTTAACCTGCGTTATTAAAAAACAATAATACCGGAGTAAAAAAACTAAAACATTTCCAATCTGAGCTCTGTAACAAGCCTCGCGATAACTGCCATCTGCAGTAGCCTACAGTAAAGGTGTCAGTTGTCGCGAGGTTAGTGTGTGAGGTCAGATGACGAGTGACAGCGCGGGAAAAAAACAAAACAGAGACGGATGATGGACGTAACGATAGAGACGGATTAAGGCACTCCTGCCAAAAAAAAAAACCCTTGTGTCAATACCGTGCTCAATGGGACAGCGAATTTAATTATAAAATGTAAGTGACTTAATGTTAATTAATTGTTTCTGGAACTGGCGTATGAAATCAGTGTCATTTTCAGTCGTGATGGTGTTCAGGAAAACACACTCTTGTTAGTGTGATGTTGCTTAACTGTATCATATGTTATAAATATAAAAACTGCACCATTATAACCGTGTATGTTAACTGAGTTTCTTTGTATGAGCGGCGCTCATTTGTTTGCGATTTTCTCCTCGAGAGGCTGCACGAGAACAGCACAACCTTCAGTTAGTTTTATATTATCCACTATCGATCGCCACTTACACTAACTGATGCTGAATCATTATTGCACTTTGGTGATTCCCTAGTTATTTTTTGTTTTGACGTTTTACTCAGGATACTTGTCCGTCGGGCAAGTCAAATTATTTTTCACTTGCCCCTTCAAAAAATCCACTTGTCCCGGACAAGCGTTCATGTCGAGCCCTGCCCATAGCAATGCACGTTCAGAAAGGGTATTTATGGTACGGAAGATTGTTACAGAGAATAAGATGACATTAGACAACAGAACTGTTTGTGCTCTACTCTCATGTAAATGAAGCACTCTGGCCCAGCCCACACATACACTCCTTCCAAAACAGTCTTAAAGAATGCAAAGTCCGCAACAAATTTGTACAATAGCTCACTAAAAGAGTAAAGAAAAGTTATGTGAAATTAAAAGAAAAACTGTAAAAGAAAAGCAATATGAAATGAAAAGAATGTGTGGAATGAAAATAAAATGTAAAGACAAGCAATGTTAAATGAACAGAAAATATGCAAATAAGCCTTTAAATAAATGCTCTTCATATATACCCTTTTGAGTTTTCATTTGGGCTATAACACCTGTCTTCAAATGTACGGGATTTGGAGCTTGGTCGGGGTGCTGCGACTGCTTGCGGTGGGCGCCGAAAAATTTCCCTTATTTTCAAATCCAAAACTTGACAGGTATGGTTTAAAAATATCAATGGGTTCACTCCGAGCAGAATCGATATTTTAGCGTTTCCGTTTTTGCGTTCCTCATTAAACATTACTGTTCCGAAAACGGTTTGATTTGAAAAAATACCGGTTAATAACGTTATTTTAATTTAGCCTATACTTTAAACAAATATGTATAAATAGACTTATTTTTCACTCAATAATAATATAACGCATGGTAATTAAACTTGAATATTTATTTCATAACATTTTTAAAACCACAACAGAAATACATGAATTAATTACAAAGCATAAACAGCGGACCTGTTTTAATGGAGCGTTAGACAATCTAAAGTTGCCTCTAATGTCGAATTATTTTCAGAAGAGTGAGAACATTCTTTGTACACAACTTTTTTTCAACACTACTTGTTTTTAAAAATTGCATGAATAAAGAATAAATAAACTGGATAACCATTAATGCACCGTCAACTGCTAATTTCAAAGCAAACACTGCGCAACACGTCCTTGCATCCCATAATCAAACTCAGTCAGCTAATAAAGCTTGATCATTTAATGCAATATAACACCATTTAATAGAAGCATCAGCCGTCTATAGAAAACATTGAGCTGTCCTGTATTGGCCATCTGAAAGACTATAGGACAAATGTTTGATTGATGCTATAGCCTAACGTTACTTGGACAGGCTTAAACTGAATCCACAAACTAGCCTAAATCAGACTATTTGAGCTTAAAGTCCGCACTGCTTATTTAAACGTACGAAAAGAACATCCTCCAATACCTGCGCTTTCATGCTGGAGCTACTCTATTCCTGATTGGTCACTGCCAAATGAAAATATTAAAAGAACGATGAAATAACGTTATTAACCGGTTAATGGTCATTTCAAAATAACGTTTCTGTTCAGAACGATTCAAATTGATTTTGATTTCGTTTTCGTTTCTGTTCCTCTTAAAATTTCGTTCGTTTCCGGTTTTCGTTTTCGTTCCTTGAACCGGTTCAGAGCCCTGGTTTAAACTCTCGTTTTTTTGGGTCGACAGCTTATAAAAACTTATTTCTGTGTTGTTTAGCTTGTTTGCTGTTCACTTTGTCACATATCAGCTTTTAGACATTGTTCTGTTTTTTGTTATAAGTCTGAAATGACAAGGAGCCGCTTCACACAATGCAAAGTCAATGGAGGGCGTTGGATTGTTTCCCCCCCCGGTGTGGGCGTGGCCTAAATACGCTCTGTCTCTATTGGGCCGCAGAGATGATGATGTCAGCCTCATCATCACACAGCTTCTGCTGGAGCGTCAAAGTAAAGGTCTTACCGACGAGGTCTTTGTTCTTGTGGTCGATGGCCAGGTTTCTGAGCGCGATGGCGATGGCTCGCACGACTTTATCGGCGTCGGAGTGCAGCAGCTCCACCAGCACCGGCAGACCCTTCTCCTTACGCACCGTCGCACGGATGTAACTCGACCACTGCGAAACCAGGACAGGGTTATTTCAATCATGCTTTACTGCTGTGTAGAGTGTTACTCCAATGACCTCCGGTTTCCAACAGAAAGACATTTTCTTTACATGCTAAATCTGAAATCGCTGATACTATCGACACTATAGCCAGAAGTGTTGAGCCGCCGCCACATCCCTGAGTTCAGGTGTTGAACACTTCATGACCACAGGTCCAGCTCTAGGAGACGCACAGGAGTGTGTGTGTGTGTGTGTGTGTGTGTGTGTGTGTGTGTGTGTGTGTTCGCTTCTACACACATTAGTGAGAGAATGGGCCGCTCTCAGGAGTGTGTGTGTGTGTGTGTGTGTGTGTGTGTGTTCGCTTCTACACACATTAGAGAGAGAATGGGCCGCTCTCAGGAGTGTGTGTGTGTGTGTGTGTGTGTGTGTGTTCGCTTCTACACACATTAGAGAGAGAATGGGCCGCTCTCAGGAGTGTGTGTGTGTGTGTGTGTGTTCGCTTCTACACACATTAGAGAGAGAATGGGCCGCTCTCAGGAGTGTGTGTGTGTGTGTGTGTGTTCGCTTCTACACACATTAGTGAGAGAATGGGCCGCTCTCAGGAGTGTGTGTGTGTGTGTGTGTGTGTGTGTGTGTGTTCGCTTCTACACACATTAGAGAGAGAATGGGCCGCTCTCAGGAGTGTGTGTGTGTGTGTGTGTGTGTGTGTGTGTTCGCTTCTACACACATTAGAGAGAGAATGGGCCGCTCTCAGGAGTGTGTGTGTGTGTGTGTGTGTTCGCTTCTACACACATTAGTGAGAGAATGGGCCGCTCTCAGGAGTGTGTGTGTGTGTGTGTGTGTGTGTGTGTTCGCTTCTACACACATTAGAGAGAGAATGGGCCGCTCTCAGGAGTGTGTGTGTGTGTGTGTGTGTGTGTGTGTGTGTGTGTGTGTGTGTGTGTGTGTTCGCTTCTACACACATTAGTGAGAGAATGGGCCGCTCTCAGGAGTGTGTGTGTGTGTGTGTGTGTGTGTGTTCGCTTCTACACACATTAGAGAGAGAATGGGCCGCTCTCAGGAGTGTGTGTGTGTGTGTGTGTGTGTGTGTTCGCTTCTACACACATTAGTGAGAGAATGGGCCGCTCTCAGGAGTGTGTGTGTGTGTGTGTGTGTTTGTGTGTGTGTGTGTGTTCGCTTCTACACACATTAGAGAGAGAATGGGCCGCTCTCAGGAGTGTGTGTGTGTGTGTGTGTGTGTGTGTGTGTGTGTTCGCTTCTACACACATTAGAAAGAGAATGGGCCGCTCTCAGGAGTGTGTGCGTGTGTGTGTGTGTGTGTGTGTGTGTGTGTTCGCTTCTACACACATTAGAGAGAGAATGGGCCGCTCTCAGGAGTGTGTGCGTGTGTGTGTGTGTGTGTGTGTGTGTGTGTTCGCTTCTACACACATTAGAGAGAGAATGGGCCGCTCTCAGGAGTGTGTGTGTGTGTGTGTTCGCTTCTACACACATTAGAGAGAGAATGGGCCGCTCTCAGGAGTGTGTGTGTGTGTGTGTTCGCTTCTACACACATTAGAGAGAGAATGGGCCGCTCTCAGGAGTGTGTGTGTGTGTGTGTGTGTTCGCTTCTACACACATTAGAGAGAGAATGGGCCGCTCTCAGGAGTGTGTGTGTGTGTGTGTTCGCTTCTACACACATTAGAGAGAGAATGGCCGCTCTCAGGAGTGTGTGTGTGTGTGTGTTCGCTTCTACACACATTAGAGAGAGAATGGGCCGCTCTCAGGAGTGTGTGTGTGTGTGTGTGTGTTTGCTTCTACACACATTAGAGAGAGAATGGGCCGCTCTCAGGAGTGTGTGTGTGTGTGTGTGTGTGTGTGTGTGTGTGTGTGTGTGTGTGTGTGTTCGCTTCTACACACATTAGAGAGAGAATGGGCCGCTCTCAGGAGTGTGTGTGTGTGTGTGTGTGTTCGCTTCTACACACATTAGTGAGAGAATGGGCCGCTCTCAGGAGTGTGTGTGTGTGTGTGTGTGTGTGTGTTCGCTTCTACACACATTAGTGAGAGAATGGGCCGCTCTCAGGAGTGTGTGTGTGTGTGTGTGTGTGTGTGTGTGTTCGCTTCTACACACATTAGTGAGAGAATGGGCCGCTCTCAGGAGTGTGTGTGTGTGTGTGTGTTCGCTTCTACACACATTAGAGAGAGAATGGGCCGCTCTCAGGAGTGTGTGTGTGTGTGTGTGTGTGTGTGTGTGTGTGTGTGTTCGCTTCTACACACATTAGAAAGAGAATGGGCCGCTCTCAGGAGTGTGTGTGTGTGTGTGTGTGTGTGTGTGTGTGTGTGTGTGTTCGCTTCTACACACATTAGAGAGAGAATGGGCCGCTCTCAGGAGTGTGTGTGTGTGTGTGTGTGTGTGTTCGCTTCTACACACATTAGAGAGAGAATGGGCCGCTCTCAGGAGTGTGTGCGTGTGTGTGTGTGTGTGTGTGTGTGTGTGTTCGCTTCTACACACATTAGAGAGAGAATGGGCCGCTCTCAGGAGTGTGTGTGTGTGTGTGTGTGTTCGCTTCTACACACATTAGTGAGAGAATGGGCCGCTCTCAGGAGTGTGTGTGTGTGTGTGTGTGTGTGTTCGCTTCTACACACATTAGTGAGAGAATGGGCCGCTCTCAGGAGTGTGTGTGTGTGTGTTCGCTTCTACACACATTAGTGAGAGAATGGGCCGCTCTCAGGAGTGTGTGTGTGTGTGTGTGTGTGTGTGTGTGTGTTCGCTTCTACACACATTAGTGAGAGAATGGGCCGCTCTCAGGAGTGTGTGTGTGTGTGTGTGTGTGTGTGTGTGTGTGTTCGCTTCTACAAACATTAGTGAGAGAATGGGCCGCTCTCAGGAGTGTGAGTATGTGTGTGTGTGTTCGCTTCTACACACATTAGTGAGAGAATGGGCCGCTCTCAGGAGTGTGTGTGTGTGTGTTCGCTTCTGCACACATTAGTGAGAGAATGGGCCGCTCTCAGGAGTGTGTGTGTGTGTGTTCGCTTCTGCACACATTAGTGAGAGAATGGGCCGCTCTCAGGAGTGTGTGTGTGTGTGTGTGTGTGTGTGTGTGTGTGTGTTCGCTTCTACACACATTAGTGAGAGAATGGGCCGCTCTCAGGAGTGTGTGTGTGTGTGTGTGTGTGTGTGTGTGTGTTCGCTTCTACAAACATTAGTGAGAGAATGGGCCGCTCTCAGGAGTGTGAGTATGTGTGTGTGTGTGTGTTCGCTTCTACACACATTAGTGAGAGAATGGGCAGCTCTCAGGAGTGTGTGTGTGTGTGTTCGCTTCTGCACACATTAGTGAGAGAATGGGCCGCTCTCAGGAGTGTGTGTGTGTGTGTGTGTGTGTGTGTGTGTGTGTGTGTGTGTGTGTTCGCTTCTACAAACATTAGTGAGAGAATGGGCCGCTCTCAGGAGTGTGAGTATGTGTGTGTGTGTGTGTTCGCTTCTACACACATTAGTGAGAGAATGGGCCGCTCTCAGGAGCTCAGAGAACTCAAGTGTGGGGCCGTGATCGGTGGACACCTGTGCAATAAGGCCAAATATTAGACTAAATATTCCACGCTCAACTGTTAGTGGGATTATAACAAAGTGGAAGCGATTGGGAACAACAGCAACTCGGCCACAAAGAGCGGGGTCAGCGCATGCTGAGGGTCACATAGCGGGGTCAGCGCATGCTGAGGGTCACAGAGCGGGGTCAGCGCATGCTGAGGGTCACAGACCGGGGTCAGTGCATGCTGAGGGTCACATAGCGGGGTCAGCACATGCTGAGGGTCACAGAGCGGGGTCAGCACATGCTGAGGGTCGCAGAGCGGGGTCAGCGCATGCTGAGGGTCACAGAGCGGGGTCAGCGCATGCTGAGGGTCACAGAGCGGGGTCAGCACATGCTGAGGGTCACAGAGCGGGGTCAGCGCATGCTGAGGGTCACAGAGCGGGGTCAGCACATGCTGAGGGTCACAGAGCGGGGTCAGCACATGCTGAGGGTCACAGAGTGGGGTCAGCACATGCTGAGGGTCACAGAGCGGGGTCAGCACATGCTGAGGGTCACAGAGCGGGGTCAGCGCATGCTGAGGGTCACAGAGCGGGGTCAGCGCATGCTGAGGGTCACAGAGCAGGGTCAGCTCATGCTGAGGGTCACAGAGCGGGGTCAGCACATGCTGAGGGTCACAGAGCGGGGTCAGCACATGCTGAGGGTCACAGAGCGGGGTCAGCACATGCTGAGGGTCGCAGAGCGGGGTCAGCGCATGCTGAGGGCCGCAGAGTGGGGTCAGCGCATGCTGAGGGTCACAGAGCGGGGTCAGCGCATGCTGAGGGTCACAGAGCGGGGTCAGCGCATGCTGAGGGTCACAGAGCGGGGTCAGCGCATGCTGAGGGTCACAGAGCGGGGTCAGCGCATGCTGAGGGTCACAGAGCAGGGTCAGCGCATGCTGAGGGTCACAGAGCAGGGTCAGCTCATGCTGAGGGTCACAGAGCGGGGTCAGCGCATGCTGAGGGTCACAGAGCAGGGTCAGCGCATGCTGAGGGTCACAGAGCAGGGTCAGTGCATGCTGAGGGTCACAGAGCGGGGTCAGCACATGCTGAGGGTCACAGAGCGGGGTCAGCACATGCTGAGGGTCACAGAGCGGGGTCAGCGCATGCTGAGGGTCACAGAGCGGGGTCAGCGCATGCTGAGGGTCACAGAGCGGGGTCAGCGCATGCTGAGGGTCACAGAGCAGGGTCAGCGCATGCTGAGGGTCACAGAGCAGGGTCAGTGCATGCTGAGGGTCACAGAGCGGGGTCAGCACATGCTGAGGGTCACAGAGCGGGGTCAGCGCATGCTGAGGGTCACAGAAGTCGCCAACTTTCTGCAGAGTCAAGAGCTCCAGACCTCAACACTTCTGTGGCCTTCAGATGAGCTCAAGAACAGTGTGTAGAGCTTCATGGAATGGGTTTCCATGGCCGAGCAGCTCTTCCAAGCCTTACAGCACCAAGTGTGGGATGCAGTGGGGTAAAGTGCGCCGCCACTGGACTCTGAGTGACCAATCATGCTTCTCTGTCTGACAATCCCATGGGCAAGTCTGGGTTTGGCGGTTACCAGGAGAACGGGACTCGCCTGACTGCATTGTGCTAAGTGTAAAGTTTGGTGGAGGGGGGGTTGTGGGGTGGGGCTGTTTTTCAGGGGTTAGTTCCAGTGAAAGGAACTCTTAATGCTTCACCAAGACATTTTGGACAATTTCATGCTCCCATCTTTGTGGGATCAGTTTGGGACGGCCCCTTCCTGTCCCAGCATGACTGCTCCAGTGCTCAAAGCGTCTCCATAAAGACATGGATGAGGAGTTTGGTGTGGAGGAACTGGAGTCCTGAACACCTTTGGGATGAATTAGAGCGGATACAGCGAGCACTTCAGAAATAGTACTTGTGATATCTTATAAATATAATCCAAATTGCAAACTAAATCCAACCATCATTCCCTTTAAATAGACTTAACTGCATAATGGTTTGACAGCTGATTAAAAAGCTAACAATGAAATGCATGAAAACACTTCAATTGACCTATCGGTAAGCCCCTCCCCTCGAAGGCAGATGAGCCAATAGCAGTTGAGTATCAGTTGCGCTGGGACCAGAACTCGGACATCTTCAGGTTTCAGCGCCATAGAGAAACACTAGAAAATCCGAAGCTCTCATCGGTTTGATGGTGTTTATGCTACAGAAATGCTCAAATGTCGTGTCTGAGGAACTGCAACACTGACTCCAGGGATTCTGAGAGGATTTTCTGTTTGTCAAACTCTCGTTAAGTTACGATTAAAGTCCCTGCTAACATACAAACCGAAATAAAGAACTGTTCTCACGTCATGTAACCCTGTAGGTCAAAAACACATTTCAGTGCCTCTCCATATTAAACTGGTTATATGTAAATTAATTTCATTTTAGATATGTTTTACGGTCTACATTATCTCCTATTTTTATGGGAATTATAGTGAAAGGAAGAGCTCACACTCGCAGTTTATCAGAGTTGTTTTGCAGATACAAAGTTTGCCAGTTATTAACTGCATCCTCGAAAAGGCATAAGCTCTGTGTGTGTGTTTTTGTGTTTCTGTGTAATTTGCTGTGTGTGTTAATGGTAATGCAACGGAGAGAGAGAGTTTCTGAATGAGACGTTAATGCGCACTTCTTATGCTTTGTTTGTTCAGCTCTTACGATGGTTTTTTGGATTGAATAACGATGCAATAAACTTGATAAACCATCATTTAAGTTTGTCCATCATCCGGATGGGATATACGTTACAGTCTCTGTCCAAACATTACATTTTACATTTACATTTATGCATTTAGCAGATGCTTTTATCCAAAGCGACTTACAACTTGGGGGTACAATAAGCGATTGGTCGTGAAGAGTCGAGTGAGCGCAACAAGTGCCTGAGATACTTAGTCCGTGTACATTTCTCAGTGTAGTACAGGGTAGAGTAGGGCGGGAAAGAGGAGGAAAAGAGGAAAGGAAAGGGTTTTTTTATTTTTTTTTTATTATGAGGTTAAGTGCTCACGGAAGAGCACTTAACACATCTCAGGATAAGGTTTTCACACTGACAGCTGTCATTGTAAGATATAGCAACTCTGTTTGTTTGTTTGTCCGAGTTAGCAACAGTAACTAAGGGGGGCGGGGCTTACCGATAGGTCAATTGGCAGAATTATATTGGTATAGACTGAGATGTGGACTTCAGGGCTGTGCAGAGAGTTCTTCAGGGGCAGGGGCTCAAATGTAAAAAAGGGGCAATACATATATATATATATATCCTTATGCTCGTCAAGCCTGCATTTATTTAATCAAAAATACAGAAAAAACAGTAGCCTAATATTGTGAAATATTATTACATTATGTTCTTTTTAACTTTTTATTAATCCAACAATCTTGAAAAGAGTATCACAGTTTCCATCATTGATATTAAATCCTCATATTAGAATGATTTCTGAATGATCATGTGACACTGAAGAGTGGAGTAATGATGCTGAAAATACAGCTGTGATCACAGGAATAAATTATATTTTAAATTATTTTAAAATAGAAAACCATTATTTTAATAATATTTCACAATATTGCTGTTTTTTATCAAATAAATGCAGGCTTGATGAACATAAGAGACTTCTTTCATAATGCTGCATAATATTCAAAAATGGTAATATAATAAAGTCATTTCCCGTCTCCATTTCTCCAGCCTACACTTCATATAATAGGCCTGTAGGAGCCGCTGGCACTTGGGTTTTGTTAACTTTGATAGTTTCATGAAATAATAAACGGTGTATCAATATACATAAATACAAGTGAATTTAACACTTACCATTAATGCCACTTTTGCTGCTGTGGTTTTGTTTGTTGTCAGTTAAAATTTTGTCAGTGATGCAATTTATAAAATGAGCCAAACCGCAGGAAATCGTTCCACAAACGTTAGTTCGTCTGTCCATGTCATTTTCACAAGATTTATGAATAAGAACAGAAAATTACCGCTTCACATCGCCCAATGGAATTTGAACCTGCTTTGCCAGATCACGATTGGTTGGTGTATATACATGACAAACGGGCATTGGTGAATTGTGTAATACTTTAAAATATATAATATATAGATTTGTAATTAAATCAACACATTAGCTCTGATTATGGATGAAAAAAAAAATTGGTTTACTTTTTTCCCGTGAGGCCACACACTCTCTGAAAGGACCATATTTGGCTCTAGAGCCGTTTCCGAACAGAGGAAAATCAGCTGTCAATCAAAACGCACGCAACCCATAGCAACCCATAGCTACCCATAGCAACCCATAGCTACCCATAGCAACCCATAGCAACCCATAGCTACCCATAGCAACCCATAGCTACCCATAGCAACCCATAGCTACCCATAGCAACCCATAGCTACCCATAGCAACCCATAGCTACCCATAGCAACCCATAGCTACCCATAGCAACCCATAGCAACCCATAGCTACCCATAGTTACACATAGCGACCCATAGCGGCCCATAGCGACCCATAGCTACCCATAGCTACCCATAGCAACCCATAGCTACCCATAGCAACCCATAGCAACCCATAGCAACCCATAGCTACCCATAGCAACCCATAGCAACCCATAGCTACCCATAGCAACCCATAGCTACCCATAGCAACCCATAGCAACCCATAGCTACCCATAGCAACCCATAGCTACCCATAGCAACCCATAGCTACCCATAGCAACCCATAGCAACCCATAGCTACCCATAGCAACCCATAGCTACCCATAGCAACGCGTTATGGCCACGCCTCAACAGAAATTGTCCGACTTTTGAGCCGTCCATTACTATTGTATACATTGTCATGTTATAATCAAATTTATTTAGTTTTATTAACCACAATATTATCATTGATATTTGTCTGAGAGGGGCACTTTTGATTCATTTTGAAAAAGGGCAGGGGCTCGAGCACCCAAAGCCCCCCCCTCTGCACGTGCCTGAATGACTTACAGAAGCTGGGTATATGAGCCTCAACCCGAACCTCCTCCATCTGTGTCAGTACCTGCTAAACACGACCTGTGCATGACTGGAGCTGGCCTGAGCGTGTGTGTGTGAAACATGCATGAGGCGGTCAGTGATCAGAGCCTGAGACTCACGGCCCAGTGTCCGGCGGACAGGTTCTGCAGCGCTCCGGCCGCCGCCTCCAGAGTGTTGTGGTTCTGGCTCAGTTTGAGGAGCGACAGGTAGAGCCGCACCACCTCCGGCTGGTACAGAAGCTCCAGGCCTGCAGGAACACAGACACACATCTGAAGATCCATTAGCCTCCATCATTCATGAGGACGGGGACAGAGTCTTACATTATTTCTGAGGACATGGCTTTTCTAAGATGTTCTAGAGGTTTTTAGCTACACGCTGAAGCTTAATACTTAATGCTAGAGGTTTGTTCGAATCACTGTGAGCACTAGTAGTGGTGACGCTTGAGTTAGTAAACAGCACTGAATAATGCCTGAACCAAAGGATTCTCTAGAGTCGTGACACGATGCAAAACTCTAGGGTTCTTGACTCAGTTTTACAGAACACTTTATGCCAAAGTTACTCTTAAAGGGTGTTTTCACAGCGATGCAATAAAAGAACCATTTTTCTTACATTTGAAGAATTTACAGAACCTTTGATAAGATTAAAGGGATAGTTCACCCAAAAATGAAGATTAGCCCATGATTTACTCTCCCTCAAGTCATCCGAGGTGTGTATGACATTCTTCTTTCAGACGAATTATAATACAAAAGTCCAGGCTAATCCAAGCTTTAGAACTGGATTCATAGTTGCTCTGTTTTTGAAGTCCATAAAAAGTGCATCTGTCCGTCATATAACTGCTCCAGCGGCTCTGGGGTGTTAATAAAGGCCTTCTGAAGCGAATCAATACGTTTGTGTAAGAAAAATATTAATATTTAAAACTTTATCAAGTAAAGTTTCAGCCGACCGCCTTCTGTGGAAAAGTGTTGAATGTTGAAAGTGAAACTCGAGATGTGTGTGTGACGTCATGACCTGGTCGTGTTAGTCTTTCCATCCGCAGGCGAACTTTCAACACTTTCTCCATAAATTGAACAGGGAAGGCGGTCGGCCGAAAGTTTACTGTCACGAACGCTATGGTGAAAAAAGGGGTGAGGACTCAAAATGCAGGTGAACATGAATTTTATTAACCAAAGAAACATAAACACAAAACAAAAACCCACTAGGGGGTAAAAATCAAACATCAAACAGAGACAAACCAGGGACCGAGATCAGGGACAAGAATCAGGAACTAGAATACCTCCACACGTAACATAGACAACATAACCGCACAGGACTGAAAATGGAAGGAGACTAAATAGCAGACAAACAAGGCAGGTAACAAGGGACAACAGGTGGAGCAAATTTACTAATAATCAGATAACGAAGGGTGGGGTCAAGACAGATGACAGGCGCACACAGGGCAGAAATAAACCAAAACACCATGTGCGACACAGGACAAGACAGACATGTGACATTTACTTGATAAAGTTTTAAATATGGATATTTTTCTTACACAAACGCGTTGATTCGCTTCAGAAGGCCTTATTTACATTACCAATTATTACCAGTGGAGAACCGGCCACAGGGTCATGGAGGACCAGTGGAGAACCGGCCACAGGGTCATGGAGGACCAGTGGAGAACCGGCCACAGGGTCATGGAGGACCAGTGGAGAACCGGCCACAGGGTCATGGAGGACCAGTGGAGAACCGGCCACAGTCATGGAGGACCAGTGGAGAACCGGCCACAGGGTCATGGAGGACCAGTGGAGAACCGGCCACAGGGTCATGAAGGACCAGTGGAGAACCGGCCACAGGGTCATGAAGGACCAGTGGAGAACCGGCCACAGGGTCATGGAGGACCAGTGGAGAACCGGCCACAGGGTCATGGAGGACCAGTGGAGAACCGGCCACAGGGTCATGGAGGACCAGTGGAGAACCGGCCACAGGGTCATGGAGGACCAGTGGAGAACCGGCCACAGGGTCATGGAGGACCAGTGGAGAACCGGCCACAGTCATGGAGGACCAGTGGAGAACCGGCCATAGTCATGGAGGACCAGTGGAGAACCGGCCACAGGGTCATGAAGGACCAGTGGAGAACCGGCCACAGGGTCATGGAGGACCAGTGGAGAACCGGCCACAGGGTCATGGAGGACCAGTGGAGAACCGGCCACAGGGTCATGAAGGACCAGTGGAGAACCGGCCACAGGGTCATGGAGGACCAGTGGAGAACCGGCCACAGGGTCATGGAGGACCAGTGGAGAACCGGCCACAGGGTCATGAAGGACCAGTGGAGAACCGGCCACAGGGTCATGAAGGACCAGTGGAGAACCGGCCACAGGGTCATGGAGGACCAGTGGAGAACCGGCCACAGGGTCATGGAGGACCAGTGGAGAACCGGCCACAGGGTCATGAAGGACCAGTGGAGAACCGGCCACAGGGTCATGAAGGACCAGTGGAGAACCGGCCACAGGGTCATGGAGGACCAGTGGAGAACCGGCCACAGGGTCATGAAGGACCAGTGGAGAACCGGCCACAGGGTCATGAAGGACCAGTGGAGAACCGGCCACAGGGTCATGGAGGACCAGTGGAGAACCGGCCACAGGGTCATGGAGGACCAGTGGAGAACTGGCCACAGGGTCATGGAGGACCAGTGGAGAACCGGCCACAGGGTCATGAAGGACCAGTGGAGAACCGGCCACAGGGTCATGGAGGACCAGTGGAGAACCGGCCACAGGGTCATGAAGGACCAGTGGAGAACCGGCCACAGGGTCATGAAGGACTAGTGGAGAACCGGCCACAGGGTCATGAAGGACCAGTGGAGAACCGGCCACAGGGTCATGAAGGACCAGTGGAGAACCGGCCACAGGGTCATGAAGGACCAGTGGAGAACCGGCCACAGGGTCATGAAGGACCAGTGGAGAACCGGCCACAGGGTCATGAAGGACCAGTGGAGAACCGGCCACAGGGTCATGAAGGACCAGTGGAGAACCGGTCACAGGGTCATGAAGGACTAGTGGAGAACCGGCCACAGGGTCATGGAGGACTAGTGGAGAACCGGCCACAGGGTCATGAAGGACCAGTGGAGAACCGGCCACAGGGTCATGAAGGACCAGTGGAGAACCGGCCACAGGGTCATGAAGGACCAGTGGAGAACCGGCCACAGGGTCATGAAGGACCAGTGGAGAACCGGCCACAGGGTCATGGAGGACCAGTGGAGAACCGGCCACAGGGTCATGAAGGACCAGTGGAGAACCGGCCACAGGGTCATGAAGGACCAGTGGAGAACCGGCCACAGGGTCATGAAGGACCAGTGGAGAACCGGCCACAGGGTCATGAAGGACCAGTGTAGAACTGGCCACAGGGTCATGAAGGACCAGTGGAGAACCGGCCACAGGGTCATGAAGGACCAGTGGAGAACCGGCCACAGGGTCATGAAGGACCAGTGGAGAACCGGCCACAGGGTCATGAAGGACCAGTGGAGAACCGGCCACAGGGTCATGGAGGACTAGTGGAGAACCGGCCACAGTCATGGAGGACCAGTGGAGAACCGGCCACAGTCATGGAGGACCAGTGGAGAACCGGCCACAGTCATGGAGGACCAGTGGAGAACCGGCCACAGGGTCATGAAGGACCAGTGGAGAACCGGCCACAGGGTCATGAAGGACCAGTGGAGAACCGGCCACAGGGTCATGAAGGACCAGTGGAGAACCGGCCACAGGGTCATGAAGGACCAGTGGAGAACCGGCCACAGGGTCATGAAGGACCAGTGGAGAACCAGCCACAGGGTCATGGAGGACTAGTGGAGAACCGGCCACAGTCATGGAGGACCAGTGGAGAACCGGCCACAGTCATGGAGGACCAGTGGAGAACCGGCCACAGTCATGGAGGACCAGTGGCTCTTTCAGCAGATAATGCGCCGACACAAAGCACAAATGCTTCAGGAATGCTTTGAGGAGCACAACAACGAGTTTGAGGAGTTGACTCCGCCTCCGAATTTCTCCAAGTTCTTGAGCTGCTGTAGAAAAGAGAGTCAGATCCTCATTCAGTCTCTCTGCTTTAGGGATTTGATCAATCAGAATGTGTCTGTTGTACTAACAGCGTCTCACACACACACACATCTAACCATCTCTTCAGACGCTCCTCCCCAAATAAACCTTTTCCACATTACAGTCGTTTTCTTATGATTCTGGAGTGAATTATGAGCTGGATGTGTCGTTCTTGACAGGCTTTGAGGTCAAGTCTCCTGTAAGAGAGTGAAGCGCTGGTGATATTGTCATTCTCAGCCTGACCCAGTTCCAGGACATTACACTCATCTGGTCTTTAAGCTCACAGTGAAGAAATGCAGCTCTGCTCCGCTCGAGATCATCCGGCGTAAAACACCATCAGGATCATCAGAGAGCGTCTTCACATCAATATTCATGCAGTTTATCTCCTAATCGACTCAACGAGGAAAATATCCCCAGAAAAATAAATGAAGATGGTGTTTAAAGCAAGCATGTTTTTAAATAATTTATTTATTTCAATATATTTACTGTAAACATGCTAATTAAGACTGTGTGTGAAACGTCTTTACTTCTGTCAATCATCACAGAACCGCAGTGTTTTCACTGTTGATTAAAACAATTTTATTAAAAAATATTAAAAAAACATTTTCCTTAACTGACATAAAATATTAATATTAGAATTTAAATATATATAATATTATATATGCAGTTTCAGAGGGACTGCAGTTCCCATGATGCCTCAGTGATCTGGATTTCATAGGGACTGCAGTTCCCATGATGCCTCAGTGATTTGAGTTTCAGAGGGACTGCAGTTCCCATGATGCCTCAGTGATTTGAGTTTCAGAGGGACTGCAGTTCCCATGATGCCTCAGTGATCTGGGTTTCAGAGGGACTGCAGTTCCCATGATGCCTCAGTGATCTGGGTTTCAGAGGGACTGCAGTTCCCATGATGCCTCAGTGATCTGGATTTCATAGGGACTGCAGTTCCCATGATGCCTCAGTGATTTGAGTTTCAGAGGGACTGCAGTTCCCATGATGCCTCAGTGATCTGGGTTTCAGAGGGACTGCAGTTCCCATGATGCCTCAGTGATTTGAGTTTCAGAGGGACTGCAGTTCCCATGATGCCTCAGTGATCTGGGTTTCAGAGGGACTGCAGTTCCCATGATGTCTCAGTGATTTGTTTATGAAAGGGACTGCAGTTCCCATGATGCCTCAGTGATTTGTGTATGAGAAGGACTGCAGTTCCCATGATTCCTCAGTGATTTGAGTTTCAGAGGGACTGCAGTTCCCATGATGCCTCAGTGATTTGTGTATGAGAGGGACTGCAGTTCCCATGATTCCTCAGTGATTTGAGTTTCAGAGGGACTGCAGTTCCCATGATGCCTCAGTGATCTGAGTTTCAGAGGGACTGCAGTTCCCATGATGCCTCAGTGATTTGTGTATGAGAGGGACTGCAGTTCCCATGATGCCTCAGTGATCTGAGTTTCAGAGGGACTGCAGTTCCCATGATTCCTCAGTGATTTGAGTTTCAGAGGGACTGCAGTTCCCATGATGCCTCAGTGATCTGAGTTTCAGAGGGACTGCAGTTCCCATGATGCCTCAGTGATTTGTGTATGAGAGGGACTGCAGTTCCCATGATGCCTCAGTGATTTGTGTATGAGAAGGGACTGCAGTTCCCATGATGCCTCAGTGATTTGAGTTTCAGAGGGACTGCAGTTCCCATGATTCCTCAGTGATTTGAGTTTCAGAGGGACTGCAGTTCCCATGATGCCTCAGTGATTTGAGTTTCAGAGGGACTGCAGTTCCCATGATTCCTCAGTGATCTGGATTTCAGAGGGACTGCAGTTCCCATGATGCCTCAGTGATTTGAGTTTCAGAGGGACTGCAGTTCCCATGATTCCTCAGTGATCTGGATTTCAGAGGGACTGCAGTTCCCATGATGCCTCAGTGATTTGAGTTTCAGAGGGACTGCAGTTCCCATGATGCCTCAGTGATTTGAGTTTCAGAGGGACTGCAGTTCCCATGATGCCTCAGTGATCTGGGTTTCAGAGGGACTGCAGTTCCCATGATGCCTCAGTGATCTGGGTTTCAGAGGGACTGCAGTTCCCATGATGCCTCAGTGATTTGAGTTTCAGAGGGACTGCAGTTCCCATGATGCCTCAGTGATTTGAGTTTCAGAGGGACTGCAGTTCCCATGATGTCTCAGTGATTTGTGTATGAGAGGGACTGCAGTTCCCATGATTCCTCAGTGATTTGAGTTTCAGAGGGACTGCAGTTCCCATGATGCCTCAGTGATTTGTGTATGAGAAGGACTGCAGTTCCCATGATTCCTCAGTGATTTGAGTTTCAGAGGGACTGCAGTTCCCATGATGCCTCAGTGATTTGAGTTTCAGAGGGACTGCAGTTCCCATGATGCCTCAGTGATTTGTGCATGAGAGGGACTGCAGTTCCCATGATGCCTCAGTGATCTGAGTTTCAGAGGGACTGCAGTTCCCATGATGCCTCAGTGATTTGTGTATGAGAGGGACTGCAGTTCCCATGATTCCTCAGTGATTTGAGTTTCAGAGGGACTGCAGTTCCCATGATGCCTCAGTGATCTGAGTTTCAGAGGGACTGCAGTTCCCATGATGCCTCAGTGATTTGAGTTTCAGAGGGACTGCAGTTCCCATGATGCCTCAGTGATCTGAGTTTCAGAGGGACTGCAGTTCCCATGATGCCTCAGTGATTTGTGTATGAGAGGGACTGCAGTTCCCATGATGCCTCAGTGATCTGAGTTTCAGAGGGACTGCAGTTCCCATGATGCCTCAGTGATTTGTGTATGAGAGGGACTGCAGTTCCCATGATGCCTCAGTGATCTGAGTTTCAGAGGGACTGCAGTTCCCATGATGCCTCAGTGATTTGTGTATGAGAGGGACTGCAGTTCCCATGATGCCTCAGTGATCTGAGTTTCAGAGGGACTGCAGTTCCCATGATGCCTCAGTGATTTGTGTATGAGAGGGACTGCAGTTCCCATGATTCCTCAGTGATTTGAGTTTCAGAGGGACTGCAGTTCCCATGATGCCTCAGTGATTTGAGTTTCAGAGGGACTGCAGTTCCCATGATGCCTCAGTGATCTGGGTTTCAGAGGGACTGCAGTTCCCATGATGCCTCAGTGATCTGGGTTTCAGAGGGACTGCAGTTCCCATGATGCCTCAGTGATTTGAGTTTCAGAGGGACTGCAGTTCCCATGATGCCTCAGTGATCTGGGTTTCAGAGGGACTGCAGTTCCCATGATGTCTCAGTGATTTGTGTATGAGAGGGACTGCAGTTCCCATGATGCCTCAGTGATCTGGGTTTCAGAGGGACTGCAGTTCCCATGATGCCTCAGTGATCTGGGTTTCAGAGGGACTGCAGTTCCCATGATGCCTCAGTGATTTGAGTTTCAGAGGGACTGCATTTCCCATGATGCCTCAGTGATCTGGGTTTCAGAGGGACTGCAGTTCCCATGATGCCTCAGTGATTTGAGTTTCAGAGGGACTGCAGTTCCCATGATGCCTCAGTGATTTGAGTTTCAGAGGGACTGCATTTCCCATGATGCCTCAGTGATCTGGGTTTCAGAGGGACTCAAACCTTTCATCGGCAGACTCCTCTTGGGCAGATCCTGGCCGCTGCTCTTCTTCTCTCCGGCTCCGTGTCTCTTACCTGCGGATCACAGCACACGTCAGCATCTCAACACCAGTGTGTGTGTGTGTGTGTGTGAGTGTGAGTGTGTGTGTGAGCAGCAGTGGGCGTCGAGTGGGAGTTAATCGAGGATTGGACACTTACACTGATGGAACCACTCTTCTGCACAGCAGCCATGAAACACAAAACACACATTCACACAGAACCGTTACTGTATTTACAGTTTAAACATGTACATGTTACACAGCTGAGGTCAACATGAGGTCAGTAAGATTTGCTTGGTTTATTAAGAAATTAATACTTTTATTCATCAAAAGTGCCAGTGAAGACATTTATAATGTTACTAAAGATTCTATTCCAGATAAATGATTTTGAACTTTCTATTCATCAAAGAATCCTGAAGAATAAAATATATCATAGTTTCCACAAACATATGAACTGTTTTCAACACTGATAATAATCATAAATGTGTGTTGATCATAAGAGCCTCATATGAGAATGATTAATGAAGGGTCATGTGACACTGAAGACTGCAGTAATGATGATAAATTCAGCTTTGATCACAGGAATAAATTATTTCTTTCAACATATTTAGATAGAAATCAACAGTTTTAAATTGTAACAATATTTCATGATTTTTACTGTATTTCTAATGTAATAAATGTAGCTTTGATCACAGTAATAAATGACACTTTACTATATTCACATAGAGAACAGCTGATCTACACTGGAGGAATATTTCACAGTTTTGCTGGAGTTATGATCTAATAAACGCAGCTTTGGTGATCAGAAGAGACTCTTTCAGAAACATTTTACTATTGGAACATGAATTATTGGATCTTAGAAAGGCTACTAAATATTGTTTAAATATTTCTGCTCATGTGATGTGATTCTGATTAAATATTCTGATCAATCTTTATCTTTTCTTCAGAATAACATGCACTGATGAATCATTAAATAAAGTTTATTTTCCTCTGTGCTGTATGAGCAGAGTTAGTGAAGCTAGTCTAAAAGTCTAATGAATTACTGCAACTTCATCTTCACCAGTGTAATATTACTGTAGTAATTACTCTCTCTTAAAAGTATTGGATTACTTATTATGGATTACTTTCTAAATCCCAACAGTTGAACAATATAGACAGCTCAAATAAATAATATAAAATTGCATAAATTATTCTTGAATTCTTGTTACATTAAAAACATACATTTTAACATTAGACATTACATTTTTATGTTAAATCCATCATTGTTTTATATAGAATTCTACAGTATTTAATGCAATTAGAGATAAATTAAGAGTAATCCCGTACTTTACTTTTTGCAGTGGTTAAATGACAGAAACTGATATCTTAGTAATGATTTGCTGACCTTTGCTGGTCCGTCCTCCGAAGCAGTCTGACTCCTCCTTCTTCTTATGGTGACCTCCTGAGCGAGCGCTGTGATTGGCCGTTTGGATTTGGGACTTCTCGGCTCCAGGAACCTCCTTGTGGACGTGATAGGACAGATTGCGCAGGATACACACACAGTTCTCCACCGACTGCAGAAGAAGAGAGAAACACAGGAGAAACTAAACCAACCGCACACATATGACTTCACAGAGCAGAAACATACACTTCATAAATAATCATAAATAATCATAATTTAGTCGTTATTATTATAGTAAATTAAAATACAAAAAACTAAATACTACTACTACTACTAATTAGGGCTGTCAAAAGATTAATCGCATCCAAAATAAAAGTTTGTGTTTACATGATATATGTGTGTGTAGTCTGTTAATTATTATTTATATATAAATACACACACATTCATGTATATATTTAAGAAATATTTGCATGCATATACTGTATATACATTTATATAATCTATAATATATAATATATATAAATATAAATGTTTTATATATAAAAATAATTTTTTTTCTTAAATATAAACATGAATGTGTGTGTATTTATATATAAATAATAATTAACAGAGTACACACACATATATTATGTAAACACAAACTTTTATTTTGGAAGCGATTAATCGCAATTAATCTTTTGACAGCCCTACTACTAATATAAATTATAATTATTTAATTAAACTAAATACTACTACTAATAATAATAATCATAAAAATATAACTATTATTAAATAAAATAATAATAACAACAATCATTACTAGTTATTATTGGATTATTATTATTACCATTATTATTCAATTAAATTTAAATAAACTAAATGTTATCATGGTTGTTGCTGTTTGGAGCTATTATTGAATTATTATTATTATGTTTCATATTAGTTTAATAATGTTAAATTAAAATTAAACGAAATTAATAATAATAATAATTATTATTATTATGATTATTAATATTATTCAATTTAAACTAATGACCTAAAAACTAATAAATACTATTATTAGTATTAGTATTGAATTGCAGTTATTATTGAATTATTTTTATTTAGTTTAATTTAACTTAAATATATTAAAAGTAAATTAAATTTAATCCATAATATTTATAATAATTATTAATATTATTATTACAACTACAACTATTATTGTTGTTGTTTTGAGTTTTTATTGAATTATTAATTAATTAATTAAACTTAATTAATAATATTATTAATAATAATAATTATTATTTTGACTATTATTGTAGTGAGTTATTATTTAATTAATTTAACTTTAATAATTATATTAAAACAAACTTACATTTAATTCATAATATTTATAATTATTATTATTATTATTATTATTTAAATTTTTTGTTGTTGTTTGAGTTTTTATTTAATTATTATGTTTAATTTTACTTAAATAATGCAGGTGTGCAGGTGTGGCGGTGTGCAGGTGTGCAGGTGTGGCGGTGTGCTGGTGTGCTGGTGTGGCGGTGTGCAGGTGTGCAGGTGTGCAGGTGTGGCGGTGTGCAGGTGTGCTGGTGTGGCGGTGTGCTGGTGTGCTGGTGTGGCGGTGTGCAGGTGTGCTGGTGTGGCGGTGTGCTGGTGTGCTGGTGTGGCGGTGTGCTGGTGTGCTGGTGTGCTGGTGTGGCGGTGTGCTGGTGTGCTGGTGTGGCGGTGTGCAGGTGTGCTGGTGTGGCGGTGTGCTGGTGTGCTGGTGTGGCGGTGTGCAGGTGTGCAGGTGTGGCGGTGTGCTGGTGTGCAGGTGTGGCGGTGTGAAGGTGTGAAGGTGTGCTGGTGTGCAGGTGTGCTGGTGTGGCGGTGTGCAGGTGTGCAGGTGTGGCGGTGTGAAGGTGTGCTGGTGTGCAGGTGTGCTGGTGTGCTGGTGTGCAGGTGTGCAGGTGTGCTGGTGTGCAGGTGTGCAGGTGTGCTGGTGTGCAGGTGTGCAGGTGTGCAGGTGTGCTGGTGTGCAGGTGTGCAGGTGTGCAGGTGTGCAGGTGAGCAGGTGTGCAGGTGTGCTGGTGTGCAGGTGTGGAGGTGTGCAGGTGTGGCGGTGTGCAGGTGTGGCGGTGTGCAGGTGTGCAGGTGTGGCGGTGTGCAGGTGTGGCGGTGTGCAGGTGTGCAGGTGTGCTGGTGTGCAGGTGTGGCGGTGTGGCGGTGTGCAGGTGTGGCGGTGTGCAGGTGTGCAGGTGTGCAGGTGTGGCGGTGTGCAGGTGTAGCGGTGTGGCGGTGTGCAGGTGTGCAGGTGTGCTGGTGTGCAGGTGTGCTGGTGTGCTGGTGTGCAGGTGTAGCGGTGTGCAGGTGTGCAGGTGTGGCGGTGTGCAGGTGTGCAGGTGTGCAGGTGTGCTGGTGTGCAGGTGTGCTGGTGTGCTGGTGTGCAGGTGTGCACACCAATTAAATGTAAGGTGTGCAGGTGTGCAGGTGTGCTGGTGTGCAGGTGTGCTGGTGTGCAGGTGTGCTGGTGTGCAGGTTTGGCGGTGTGCAGGTGTGCAGGTGTGCTGGTGTGCAGGTGTGGCGGTGTGCAGGTGTGCTGGTGTGCTGGTGTGCAGGTGTGCAGGTGTGGCGGTGTGCTGGTGTGCAGGTGTGCAGGTGTGCAGGTGTGGCGGTGTGCTGGTGTGCTGGTGTGCAGGTGTGCAGGTGTGCTGGTGTGCAGGTGTGCAGGTGAGCAGGTGTGCAGGTGTGGCGGTGTGCAGGTGTGCAGGTGTGGCGGTGTGCAGGTGTGCAGGTGTGGCGGTGTGCAGGTGTGGCGGTGTGCAGGTGTGCAGGTGTGGCGGTGTGCAGGTGTGCTGGTGTGCAGGTGTGCTGGTGTGCAGGTGTGGCGGTGTGCTGGTGTGCAGGTGTGGCGGTGTGCAGGTGTGCAGGTGTGCTGGTGTGCAGGTGTGGCGGTGTGCAGGTGTGCTGGTGTGCAGGTGTGCAGGTGTGCAGGTGTGCTGGTGTGCAGGTGTGGCGGTGTGCAGGTGTGCAGGTGTGCTGGTGTGCAGGTGTGCAGGTGTGGCGGTGTGCTGGTGTGCAGGTGTGCAGGTGAGCAGGTGTGCAGGTGTGGCGGTGTGCAGGTGTGCAGGTGTGCTGGTGTGCAGGTGTGGCGGTGTGCAGGTGTGGCGGTGTGCAGGTGTGCAGGTGTGCAGGTGTGGCGGTGTGCAGGTGTGGCGGTGTGCAGGTGTGGCGGTGTGCAGGTGTGCAGGTGTGCAGGTGTGCAGGTGTGGCGGTGTGCAGGTGTGCAGGTGTGGCGGTGTGCAGGTGTGGCGGTGTGCAGGTGTGCTGGTGTGCTGGTGTACAGGTGTACAGGTGTGCAGGTGTGCTGGTGTGCAGGTGTGCTGGTGTGCAGGTGTGCAGGTGTGCAGGTGTGCTGGTGTGCAGGTGTACAGGTGTGGCGGTGTGCAGGTGGCGGTGTGCAGGTGTGGCGGTGTGCAGGTGTACAGGTGTGCAGGTGTGCTGGTGTGCAGGTGTGCTGGTGTGCAGGTGTGCAGGTGTGCAGGTGTGCAGGTGTGCTGGTGTGCAGGTGTGCTGGTGTGCTGGTGTGCAGGTGTGCAGGTGTGGCGGTGTGCAGGTGTGCAGGTGTGCAGGTGTGCAGGTGTGGCGGTGTGCAGGTGTGGCGGTGTGCAGGTGTGCAGGTGTGGCGGTGTGCAGGTGTGCAGGTGTACAGGTGTACAGGTGTGGCGGTGTGCAGGTGTGCAGGTGTACAGGTGTACAGGTGTGGCGGTGTGCTGGTGTGCAGGTGTGCTGGTGTGCAGGTGTGCAGGTGTGCAGGTGTGCTGGTGTGCAGGTGTGCTGGTGTGCTGGTGTGCAGGTGTGCAGGTGTGGCGGTGTGCAGGTGTGCAGGTGTGGCGGTGTGCAGGTGTGGCGGTGTGCAGGTGTGCAGGTGTGGCGGTGTGCAGGTGTGCAGGTGTGCTGGTGTGCAGGTGTGCAGGTGTGCAGGTGTGGCGGTGTGCAGGTGTGCAGGTGTGCAGGTGTGGCGGTGTGCAGGTGTGCAGGTGTGGCGGTGTGCAGGTGTGCAGGTGTGGCGGTGTGCAGGTGTGCAGGTGTGGCGGTGTGCAGGTGTGCAGGTGTGGCGGTGTGGCGGTGTGCAGGTGTGCAGGTGTGCAGGTGTGCTGGTGTGCAGGTGTGCAGGTGTGCAGGTGTGCTGGTGTGCAGGTGTGCAGGTGTGCTGGTGTGCAGGTGTGCAGGTGTGCAGGTGTGGCGGTGTGCAGGTGTGCAGGTGTGCAGGTGTGCTGGTGTGCAGGTGTGCAGGTGTGCAGGTGTGCAGGTGTGCTGGTGTGCAGGTGTGCTGGTGTGCAGGTGTGCTGGTGTGCTATGACCTGGATTTCTATTTCAATTCTTACTTTGTTATTGATGTCTCTCTTGGCGACAGCGGAGTAGAGCGCGTGCAGCAGCGCGTCCACCAGCCCCTCACACTCACGCAATCTCTGCCGCGCCTCGGCTCCGTCTGAACTCACGTTCCTGCACACACACACACACACACACAGCTCACGCTAATCCTGCCGCAGTCTGAGGGAACTGCGGAAACACGCTTAAAAACAGCTCGAATGGGTTCAGCGCAGGGCCGATTCTAGGGTTTTCATTTTAGGGCGGCTCAGCCTCAGTGAGGATATGAAAACAAATGGTTTAGGGTCCAATTCTCACTATTAACTAGTAGCTTATTAGTATGCATATTAGGATATTGTCTGTTTATTATTACTTATAAAGCAAATATTAATGCCTTATTCTGCATGACCATATTGTAAATCCCTTAATCATACAACGTAGGTTTTTAATCACTGATCACAGATTTATAATCACTGAGATCCCAAATGTGAGGTTGGGGATGTGATCTGTGCATTAAGATGTTCTGAACACCAAAAAATTAGACAATAACTTGAATGAAACCCATGTCCGTGGGCAGATATGACTGATAAAGTATTTCCATTTTCGTCAGTGAAGACAGTAAACACATGTTTAACTGATATTTATATGTTTTATTAATCATTTTCATAGACATGTTATTTTTCTGAAGGCTACCAGGAAAGCTAGGTAACTAAATGTAATAAATTAATTCACAATATGCACACGTATTGTTACTAATCTTATGCCCAATACAGGCTGAAAAAAGCTGACTTTTTTTATTTACTGAATGCAACAAATGGAATTATATTAATTTACAATATGCACACATTCATTACTAATCTTATGCCTAGTCTAAAGAAAACGGCTTTGTTAATATTTCTTGTTTTTTTATATTTCTTGTTTATTATATTATAAATGAAATTACATAGATCAGCCTATTTCAATTCAAAATGGCGAAATTTAAAAAAAGTTTTTTAATTTGCCTGAATATTTTTGTCATTTGTTTACATTTCTGACTTACAGAAGCTGCTCAGATATGAAACGTTTAGTTTAGCTTCATATCTCGCACTTGCATATCTTCGCCCTCAGCCTCAGCAGCTTCTGTGAACATAAAGCCCGCCTACTCTGATCTGATTGGTTTTCTCAAATATGTTGACATTGACGAGCGGTGACAGACCAATGAGAGCTCAGATCAACACACACACCTCTGCTTCTGACGGAATGAAGAACACACTAACGCTGATTAAAAGCCGAGACGCAGCCGAAGCCTCCGCCAGTTTCATATGTTATAAAGGTTAATCACAATTTTTTAGGGGGGCTGGGCAGAAGTTTAGGGGCTACTGAAGCCACCCTAAAAAGGGCCTAGTGACGCCCATGCTTCAGAGAGAAAGGCTGCGAGCAAACCTCAGACATCCAGACGTGTTCTTGAAGACCGTGTTCCACTCGGGGTCTCCGGGTCGGGCCGGGTCATTCGGGTCTCCTCTCAGGCCCGAGTGAGGGATGATGATCTCGTCCGTCAGCGTCTGCAGGCCGTGGTTGATGACCATCATCTTCAGAGGCTCATGGGAGGACAGATTCCACAGCGTTCCTGAAACATCACGACAGTTCGTTTTATATGTGAAATATATTGAAAATGTAATTTATTCCTGTGATCAAAGCTGAATTTATTTGATTAGAAATACAGTAAAAATCATGAAATATTATTACAATTTAAAACTGTTGTTTTCTATCTAAATATATTGAAATAATTAATTTATTCCTGTGATCAAAGCTGAATTTATTTGATTAGAAATACAGTAAAAATCATGAAATATTATTTCAATTTAAAACTGTTGATTTCTGTGTGAAATGTATTGAAAATATAATTTATTCCTGTCATCAAAGCTGAATTTATTTGATTAGAAATACAGTAAAAATCATGAAATATTATTACAATTTAAATCAGCTGTTTTCTATGTGACATATATTGAAAATATAATTTATTCCTGTGATCAAAGCTGAATTTATTTGATTAAAAATACAGTAAAAATCATGAAATATTGTTACAATTTAAAATTGTTGATTTCTATCTAAATATATTGAAAATGTTATTTATTCCTGTGATCAAAGCTGAATTTATTTGATTAGAAATACAGTAAAAATCATGAAATATTATTAAAATTTAAAACAACTGTTTTCTATGTGAAATATATTGAAAATGTAATTTATTCCTGTGATCAAAGCTGAATTTATTTGATTAGAAATACAGTAAAAATCATGAAATATTATTCAAATTTAAAACTGTTGATTTCTGTGTGAAATATATTGAAAATTTAATGTATTACTGTGATCAAAGCTGAATTTATTTTATTAGAAGTACAGTAAAAATCATGAAATATTGTTACAATTTAAAACTGTTGATTTCTATCCAAATATATAGAAAAATTTGATTTATTCCTGTGATCAAAGCTGAATTTATTTGATTAGAAATACAGTAAAAATCATGAAATATTATTACAATGTAAATCAGCTGTTTTCTATGTGACATATATTGAAAATATAATTTATTCCTGTGATCAAAGCTGAATTTATTTGATTAGAAATACAGTAAAAATCATGAAATATTATTCAAATTTAAAACTGTTGATTTCTGTGTGAAAAATATTGAAAATTTAATGTATTACTGTGATCAAAGCTGAATTTATTTTATTAGAAGTACAGTAAAAATCATGAAATATTGTTACAATTTAAAACTGTTGATTTCTATCCAAATATATAGAAAAATTGTATTTATTCCTGTGATCAAAGCTGAATTTATTTGATTAGAAATACAGTAAAAATCATGAAATATTATTACAATTTAAAACTGTTGATTTCTGTGTGAAATGTATTGAAAATGTAATTTATTCCTGTGATCAAAGCTGAATTTATTTGATTAGAAATACAGTAAAAATCATGAAATATTATTACAATGTAAATCAGCTGTTTTCTGTGTGTAAATACTGAATTTATTTGATTATAAATTATTATTATCAGTGTTGAAAACGGGATTATGATCGCTAATACTAAATCTATTAAACATTTCTGTTAATTGACATAAAGCTGAAATAAAATATAAATATTAGTTAAAAAACATGAACTAAAATGGAAATAAAAATAAAAATAAAACAACAAAAATCAGCTAAAAAGCTAAAAACTTAAATAACAGTATTTGCTGCTTAATACTTTGTATTTCCAGGATTCTCTGGTGAACAGAAGTAGAGCATCATAATTTCCATAACAATATTAGGCAGCAAATCATTTGTTCGTTTTGTTTCTGCAGGTTTATTGACCAGTGCATGCGGATGTGAACCTGTGACCAGCTCTCGGACTTCCGCGTCGTTGGATTTCCTCAGCAGCCTCAGCAGCGCCGGAATCCCGTCGGAGTTCTTGATGGCCACCTTGTTGAAGTTGTCTCTGCCGAAGGAGATGTTCCTCAGGGCCCCACAGGCCTTGCGATGGACCTCGGGTTTGGGATGGTCCAGGAGCTCCACCAGGGCAGGGATTCCTCGGAGCTGCCGGACGTCCTGCTTGACCTGGTCGTTCTCGTAGCAGAGGTGCTGCAGATAGGCCGCGGCGTTGGACTTGACGGGGTCCATGGGGTGGCTCAGCATGGCGATGACCTCCCGCAGGTTGGGGTCCCTCCAGCGCGGGTCCTTCCGGATGGTGTCCAGGCTCACCATGCTGGCCCGCTTCTGGGGCAAAACCGTCCGGTACAGGTCCTGGAAGTATGAATGCGGCCCGAGGTGCTCGTCCGCCGTGAGGTCCAAGGTCGGCCTCATGTGATGGATTGAATGGCTTGGATCAATCCCCTCCTGCTCCGCTTTTGGGGCCCCACCTCGAGCAAAACTGTCCCTGTGGAGGGGCAGGGTGTAGCAGTTCTCCGGGAAGTAGCTCCTGGAGGGCAGGCTGGGAAACGCCGGATGGTACGGGAACCCGTGCAGGAGTGTCATGTGACTGGTGAGAGTGCCGTATAGAGCCGATTGGTCCTTGGGGTTCTCAAGGTCAGAGGTCATGCTGACCTCTGGGTGGGGGGGTAGGACCGCATCTTCCTTCTCGACGGAGGCTTCAGGATGCGGCTGAGCATCCGGGGACAGCAACTCGTCCAACCCTTCCGATGAACTCTCCTAGAGGGGAAAAGCAAAAATACACACATGATTTCATGAGGAATCACCTTCGAATAAACATTTTATCAATAGAAAAAATGTAAATAACCCATTAAATGTCAAAGTATGATGGAATCATTTAAGATATATCTCCTTATGTAGAACATCTTTGGCATAATTTGAGTCAAGAGTTCTATATAGAGCTCTACTGAAGGGTTCTTTAAAACTGATCTAGAACCCTAGAGTTCTATATAGAGCTCCACTGAAGGGTTCTTTAATATCGAGTCAAGATCCCTACAGTTCTATATAGAGCTCCACTGAAGGGTTCTTTAACATTGAGTCAAGAACCCGAGAGTTCTATATAGAGCCCCAATGAAGGGTTCTTTAACATTGAGTCAAGAACCCGAGAGTTCTATATAGAGCCCCAATGAAGGGTTCTTTAAAATCGAGTCATGAACCCTAGAGTTCTATATAGAGCTCCACTGAAGGGTTCTTTAAAATCGAGTCAAGGAGCCTAGAGTTCTATATAGAGCACCACTGAAGGGTTCTTTAATATCGAGTCAAGATCCCTACAGTTCTATATAGAGCTCCACTGAAGGGTTCTTTAAAATGTATCTACAACCCTAGAGTTCTATATAGAGCTCCACTGAAGGGTTCTTTAAAATTGAGTCATGAACCCTAGAGTTCGATATAGAGCACCACTGAAGGGTTCTTTAAAATCGAGTCGAGAACCCTAGAGTTCTATATAGAGCACCACTGAAGAGTTCTTTAAAATCGAGTCAAGAACCCTGGAGTTCTATATAGAGCTCCACTGAAGGGTTCTTTAAAATCGAGTCATGAACCCTAGAGTTCTATATAGAGCTCCACTGAAGGGTTCTTTAAAATTGAGTCATGAACCCTAGAGTTCTATATAGAGCACCACTGAAGGGTTCTTTAAAATCGAGTCAAGAACCCTTGAGTTCTATATAGAGCTCCACTGAAGGGTTCTTTAAAATCGAGTCATGAACCCTAGAGTTCTATATAGAGCTCCACTGAAGGGTTCTTTAAAATTGAGTCATGAACCCTAGAGTTCTATATAGAGCTCCACAGAAGGGTTCTTTAAAATTGGGTCAGGGACCCTAGAGTTCTATATAGATCTCCACTG
Source organism: Gobio occitaniae (assembly GCA_033150135.1). Taxonomy (NCBI): domain Eukaryota; kingdom Metazoa; phylum Chordata; class Actinopteri; order Cypriniformes; family Gobionidae; genus Gobio; species Gobio occitaniae. The sequence goes on along the minus strand of JARQWZ010005965.1, from coordinate 25,294 downwards.
AAGGGTTCTTTAAAATTCGAGTCATGAACCCTAGAGTTCTATTTAGAGCTCCACTGAAGGGTTCTTTAATATTGAGTCATGAACCCTAGAGTTGTATATAGAGCACCACTAAAGGGTTCTTTAAAATCGAGTCGAGAACCCTAGAGTTCTATATAGAGCTCCACTGAAGGGTTCTTTAAAATCGAGTCAAGGAGCCTAGAGTTCTATATAGAGCACCACTGAAGGGTTCTTTAATATCGAGTCAAGATCCCTACAGTTCTATATAGAGCTCCACTGAAGGGTTCTTTAAAATGTATCTACAACCCTAGAGTTCTATATAGAGCTCCACTGAAGGGTTCTTTAAAATTGAGTCATGAACCCTAGAGTTCGATATAGAGCACCACTGAAGGGTTCTTTAAAATCGAGTCGAGAACCCTAGAGTTCTATATAGAGCACCACTGAAGAGTTCTTTAAAATCGAGTCAAGAACCCTGGAGTTCTATATAGAGCTCCACTGAAGGGTTCTTTAAAATCGAGTCATGAACCCTAGAGTTCTATATAGAGCTCCACTGAAGGGTTCTTTAAAATTGAGTCATGAACCCTAGAGTTCTATATAGAGCACCACTGAAGGGTTCTTTAAAATCGAGTCAAGAACCCTTGAGTTCTATATAGAGCTCCACTGAAGGGTTCTTTAAAATCGAGTCATGAACCCTAGAGTTCTATATAGAGCTCCACTGAAGGGTTCTTTAAAATTGAGTCATGAACCCTAGAGTTCTATATAGAGCTCCACAGAAGGGTTCTTTAAAATTGGGTCAGGGACCCTAGAGTTCTATATAGATCTCCACTGAAGGGTTCTTTAAAATTCGAGTCATGAACCCTAGAGTTCTATTTAGAGCTCCACTGAAGGGTTCTTTAATATTGAGTCATGAACCCTAGAGTTGTATATAGAGCACCACTAAAGGGTTCTTTAAAATCGAGTCGAGAACCCTAGAGTTCTATATAGAGCTCCACTGAAGGGTTCTTTAAAATCGAGTCATGAACCCTAGAGTTCTATTTAGAGCTCCACTGAAGGGTTCTTTAACATTGAGTCATGAACCCTAGAGTTATATATAGAGCACCACTAAAGGGTTCTTTAAAATCGAGTCGAGAACCCTAGAGTTCTATTTAGAGCTCCACTGAAGGGTTCTTTAACATTGAGTCATGAACCCTAGAGTTGTATATAGAGCACCACTAAAGGGTTCTTTAAAATCGAGTCGAGAACCCTAGAGTTCTATATAGAGCTCCACTGAAGGGTTCTTTAAAATCGAGTCATGAACCCTAGAGTTCTATATAGAGCTCCACTGAAGGGTTCTTTCAAATCGAGTCATGAACCCTAGAGTTCTATATAGAGCTCCACTAAAGGGTTCTTTAAAATCGAGTCATGAGCTCCACTGAAGGGTTCTTTAACATTGAGTCATGAACTCTAGAGTTCTATATAGAGCTCCACTGAAGGGTTCTTTAACATTGAGTCATGAACCCTAGAGTTCTTTATAGAGCCCCAATGAAGGGTTCTTTAAAATTGAGTCAAGAACCCTAGAGTTCTATATAGAGCTCCACTGAAGGGTTCTTTAAAATCGAGTCAAGAACCCTAGAGTTCTATATAGAGCTCCACTGAAGGGTTCTTTAAAATCGAGTCAAGAACCCTAGAGTTCTATATAGAGCTCCACTGAAGGGTTCTTTAAAATCGAGTCATGAACCCTAGAGTTCTATTTAGAGCTCCACTGAAGGGTTCTTTAACATTGAGTCATGAACCCTAGAGTTATATATAGAGCACCACTAAAGGGTTCTTTAAAATCGAGTCGAGAACCCTAGAGTTCTATTTAGAGCTCCACTGAAGGGTTCTTTAACATTGAGTCATGAACCCTAGAGTTGTATATAGAGCACCACTAAAGGGTTCTTTAAAATCGAGTCGAGAACCCTAGAGTTCTATATAGAGCTCCACTGAAGGGTTCTTTAAAATCGAGTCATGAACCCTAGAGTTCTATATAGAGCTCCACTGAAGGGTTCTTTCAAATCGAGTCATGAACCCTAGAGTTCTATATAGAGCTCCACTAAAGGGTTCTTTAAAATCGAGTCATGAGCTCCACTGAAGGGTTCTTTAACATTGAGTCATGAACTCTAGAGTTCTATATAGAGCTCCACTGAAGGGTTCTTTAACATTGAGTCATGAACCCTAGAGTTCTTTATAGAGCCCCAATGAAGGGTTCTTTAAAATTGAGTCAAGAACCCTAGAGTTCTATATAGAGCTCCACTGAAGGGTTCTTTAAAATCGAGTCAAGAACCCTAGAGTTCTATATAGAGCTCCACTGAAGGGTTCTTTAAAATCGAGTCAAGAACCCTAGAGTTCTATATAGAGCTCCACTGAAGGGTTCTTTAAAATCGAGTCAAGAACCCTAGAGTTCGATATAGAGCTCCACTGAAGGGTTCTTTAAAATTCGAGTCATGAACCCTAGAGTTCTATTTAGAGCTCCACTGAAGGGTTCTTTAACATTGAGTCATGAACCCTAGAGTTGTATATAGAGCACCACTAAAGGGTTCTTTAAAATCGAGTCGAGAACCCTAGAGTTCTATATAGAGCTCCACTGAAGGGTTCTTTAAAATCGAGTCATGAACCCTAGAGTTCTATTTAGAGCTCCACTGAAGGGTTCTTTCAAATCGAGTCATGAACCCTAGAGTTCTATATAGAGCTCCACTAAAGGGTTCTTTAAAATCGAGTCATGAGCTCCACTGAAGGGTTCTTTAACATTGAGTCATGAACTCTAGAGTTCTATATAGAGCTCCACTGAAGGGTTCTTTAACATTGAGTCATGAACCCTAGAGTTCTTTATAGAGCCCCAATGAAGGGTTCTTTAAAATTGAGTCAAGAACCCTAGAGTTCTATATAGAGCTCCACTGAAGGGTTCTTTAAAATCGAGTCAAGAACCCTAGAGTTCTATATAGAGCTCCACTGAAGGGTTCTTTAAAATCGAGTCAAGAACCCTAGAGTTCGATATAGAGCTCCACTGAAGGGTTCTTTAACATTGAGTCATGAACCCTAGAGTTCTTTATAGAGCCCCAATGAAGGGTTCTTTAACATTGAGTCATGAACCCTAGAGTTCTTTATAGAGCCCCAATGAAGGGTTCTTTAAAATTGAGTCAAGAACCCTAGAGTTCTATATAGAGCTCCACTGAAGGGTTCTTTAAAATCGAGTCAAGAACCCTAGAGTTCTATATAGAGCTCCACTGAAGGGTTCTTTAAAATCGAGTCAAGAACCCTAGAGTTCGATATAGAGCTCCACTGAAGGGTTCTTTAAAATTGAGTCAAGAACCCTAGAGTTCTATATAGAGCTCCACTGAAGAGTTCTTTAACATTGAGTCATGAACCCTAGAGTTCTTTATAGAGCCCCAATGAAGGGTTCTTTAAAATTGAGTCAAGAACCCTAGAGTTCTATATAGAGCTCCACTGAAGGGTTCTTTAAAATCGAGTCAAGAACCCTAGAGTTCTATATAGAGCTCCAATGAAGGGTTCTTTAAAATTGAGTCAAGAACCCTAGAGTTCGATATAGAGCTCCACTGAAGGGTTCTTTAAAATTGAGTCAAGAACCCTAGAGTTCTATATAGAGCTCCACTGAAGAGTTCTTTAACATTGAGTCATGAACCCTAGAGTTCTTTATAGAGCCCCAATGAAGGGTTCTTTAAAATTGAGTCAAGAACCCTAGAGTTCTATATAGAGCTCCACTGAAGAGTTCTTTAACATTGAGTCATGAACCCTAGAGTTCTTTATAGAGCCCCAATGAAGGGTTCTTTAAAATTGAGTCAAGAACCCTAGAGTTCTATATAGAGCTCCACTGAAGAGTTCTTTAACATTGAGTCATGAACCCTAGAGTTCTTTATAGAGCCCCAATGAAGGGTTCTTTAAAATCGAGTCAAGAACCCTAGAGTTCTATATAGAGCTCCACTGAAGGGTTCTTTAAAATCGAGTCAAGAACCCTAGAGTTCGATATAGAGCTCCACTGAAGGGTTCTTTAAAATTGAGTCAAGAACCCTAGAGTTCTATATAGAGCTCCACTGAAGAGTTCTTTAACATTGAGTCATGAACCCTAGAGTTCTATATAGAGCCCCAATGAAGGGTTCTTTAAAATTGAGTCAAGAACCCTAGAGTTCTATATAAAGCTCTACTAAACTTTTTTTCTCCAAGGGTGTATAAAGAAAGCATTTAATTGCATCTTACTGTACTTCCATATGAATGCTTTGTTTGTAATGTTCACCTTCAGGACATTTGGCACAACCTGTTCATTGGAGCTGCTGGAGCTGAGTGGGTTCGTCTCACTATCAGGACTGGATGACTTCTCTGTCCCGATGCCTGAACTCTCAGTCTACAAAACCAGCACAGAAACAGGGCGTTTTCCTCAGCGTGTGCTTATTTACACACAGAACGGTCATTACCCAGCTGAGGAAACAGCAAAAACCAGCCTACACTGGGGGGCTGGTCTTCCAGCCTGGTCATTGCTGGTTTTAGAGGGGTTTTGCCCCAGCCTGGGAGACCAGCCAATCAGCTTAGGCGGACTTTAGTTTGTTCCTTCATCAGGGTAGGTTTGTTTTTTAGGGCTGTAAATAAAATCTACTTTGTATGCAGGAGAAAAAAATCCAAAATAAATCATTAGACATGAATTATAAATGACTCGTTTAGGAAAGAAAATATTTTTTGGTAAGCTATGAATATTTAAAGATTCAAATCCTTTTAAATCCTTTTTTATGAACTTAATACACTGCATAATGATTCCCACAGTGTAAAAAAATGATTTGTTGGTTAAACTTAGAGCAAGTAACCTGCCTTAAATTTGTGAATGCATTCACAAAGAACAAACGTTTCCTTCCGGGAATGAAAACGTCACAATATTCCTCATTTAAATAATTTATGCGCAGAATAAAGGGGCGGGGCCTGGGTGAGTTAGTTAGTCGTGTGTTGAAACTGCTGGTTATGGTAAGGGGCGGGGCATTTCCCAAACACCAATCACAACACACTGCTCCAGTTGACCAATCAGAGCACAGTGTGCTTTTCAGAAGGAGGGGCTTCACAGAGACAGGAAGTAAACAGAGCGTTACTGACAGACTGGGAAGAGAGGAGCCGCAACAATGGAGAATATGAGGAATAATCAACATTACAGCAGGAAAACCTGCTCTAGTAGAGCCAGAGACATCATCAAGACTGTGTGAGAGCATAATAGGTCCTCTTTAAAGGACAACTCCGGGGAAAAATGAACCTAGGGGTGATTAACACATGGTTACCGAGTAGATCGTTCTCTGGGATGCGTTTTCATGAAAATCAGAAAAACAGATTAGCTTATAACGCTAGTATATGGGGCATAGAATAAGTCAAATTAAATCGCTAGTAAATACCACTAACAAGGCTCAAAATAGCCTCACACTAACACGGGAGCATAATGAGGGTCCCTACATGCAAACCGAATTGAGAACTTTGTAAGTGTACAAACAATTTAATAAGAAGATACTTTATAAAGACAGAACATTACGCATATACAGACAGGAGCCATCTTGGAAAACAGTCTGGACAAGTCGAGCCACGGTTGAATAATCCGCCATCTCTTTAGCCTCTGTTGCGTTCAATTTTTAAAACATATATATTTATTTATTTCTTTTCTCTGTTGCGTTCAGTGCTTTCTTCCGGAAACAACGGACCATGAGATTCCAAGTCACAGTTCATCACTTAGCACAGCGTTCGTGGCTCGACTTGTCCAGACTGTTTTCCAAGATGGCTGCTGTCTGTATCCGCGTAATGTTCTGTCTTTATAAAGTATCTTCTTATTAAACTGTTTGTGCACTTACAAAGTTCTCAATTCGGTTTGCATGTAGGGACCCTCATTATGCTCCCGTGTTAGTGTGAGGCTATTTTGAGCCTTGTATTAACTGGTGATTTAATTTGACTTATTCTATGCCCCATATACTACACTCTTAGAAGAAAAGGTTCTATAGAACTTTTAAGGTTCTGTCTTGCGCTTCATATATAGAACCTTATATGGGTTCCTGTCATGGGATCATTTTATAGATTTAGTTTTAAAGTACCCCATTATGTTTTTTCTCTCCAGATATTACCAGTTTGTGATAGAGCTGTTTGTGAATGTAAAAAGTCTGTAAAGTTTTGTATGACAAAGTTATTTTCTTCTAAAAGAAAGAATCGAATCTGAACCGTCTGAAACGAGTCATCAACTCCAGTCTCACTTATGAACCTATGCAACAATGTAACACATTTGCATAATGCCAATCTATGGTCTTCATTGGCTGCTCATAAACAGCGTCTACTTTGCCCCGCCCTCAAACACTGTACACTCTAAAAAAAAAAAGGTTCTATATGGCACCAAAAATGGTTCTTGGCTCGTAATCATAGGGGAACCTTTTTAGTGCCATATAGCACCTTAGTCAAAGAACCGGTGAAGAACCTCCGCTGAAGATCCACTGAAGCACCAACATTGGTGCTATATAGCACTAAAAAAGGTTCCCCAATGATTACAAGCCAAGAACCATTTTTGGTGCCATATAGAACCTTTTTTTTTTAGAGTGAAGCGTTATAATCTAATCTGTTTTTAAAGATAAAACTCTTTACATTCGATTTTCATGAAAAAGCATCCCAGAGAACGATCTACCCGCTAACCATGTGTTAATCACCCCTAGGTTCATTTTTCACCGGAGTTGTCCTTTAAGTTAAACCAACAAATCATTTCCCCAGTAAATATTGTTAAAGGGTTAGTTCACCCGAATGGGTCGCGTCATCACCCAGGATTTATCGTTATCATCGCGGGAAGACTAATTCCTATCATGGGGAGAATTTTTAACGAACGAGAAGGTAACGCCCATCCCTAGAACTGCTCTGCATAAGCCATATCACGTTCCCCATCCCCAAATGATAAGACTTTTCTTACACTTTTCTGACCTTAAAGGGTTAGTTCACCCAAAAATGTAAATTGTGTCATTAATGACTGAGCCTCATGTGGTTGGACACCCGTCAGACCTCCGTTCATCTTCAGACACAAATGAAGATATTTTAGTGTAAATCTGATGCTCTGAAAGGCCTCCATTGGCTCAACTTTACACTCTCAAGACCCTTAAAAGACACTAAAGACTAAAGTTACAAAGTCCATCTCACTACAGCGGCTCTACAATAACTTTATGAAGACGAGAATAGTTTCTGTGCGCAAAAAAACCCTAAATAACGACTTATATAGTGATGATGATTTCAAAACACGCCATCATGAAGCTTCGAAGCGTTATGAATCAGTGAGTCGATTCAGCAGTTCAGAGCGTTATGAATCAGTGAGTCGATTCAGCGGTTCAGAGCGTTATGAATCAGTGAGTCGATTCAGCGGTTCAGATCGTTATGAATCAGTGAGTCGATTCAGCGGTTTGAATCACCAAAGTCACGTGATTTCAGCAGTTTAGCGGTTTGACACACGATCCGAATCATGAATCGACTCACTGAATCATAGCGCTTCAAAGCTTCATGATGCCGTGTTTTGAAATCGTCTTCACTATATAAGTCGTTATTTAGGGTTTTTTTGTGCACAAAAACTATTCTCGCCGATTCATAAAGTTATTGTAGAGCCGCTGTAGTGAGATGGACTTTGTAACTTTAGTCTTTAGTGTCTTTTAAGGGTCTTGAGAGTGTAAAGTTGAGCCAATGGAGGCCTTTCAGAGCATCAGATTTACACTAAAATATCTTCATTTGTGTCTGAAGATGAACGGAGGTCTGACGGGTGTCCAACCACATGAGGCTCAGTCATTAACGACACAATTTACATTTTTGGGTGAACTAACCCTTTAATATAAGCAGACGTTATATGAGGAAACAGCTCCTCTTTGACCTACAGGAGTTTCTGTGTGATGTGAGGCGTCCGTGGTTTCCTCGGCTGGAAGAACCTCCTCTGGCGTCTCTTTGGTGTCTTGAGTTGAAGGTTCGGCCGGTGGTTCCTCTGGGTCCGGCTTCTTTTGGAGCAAAGGAAGGAATATGGAGGAGAATCGACATTAGCCTTGTGTCCTTGTGTTTATAGAGCGTTTGTCATGTTTTCACAAGCACACAAATCGTCCTGATGAACGTCTCCACATAAAAGAGCATCATGAGATCACAAAAAGCCCTTTGATGAAAGCGCAAAAAACACAGGCGTGAAATCACCTCTGGGCAATTTCACAAAATTATTCCCAACCCAGCGAAGGAGCGAAGACTCTTAAGAAAAATCAGCAGAACTTCCTCCCAGAGCATCAGTGAATTATACATGAGCAGCCTCATAAACACAAGACGTGGCTTTAAGAGACACAAACATTTGCACTGTAACTGCTAACAAGAGTGGAAAATAACTCTCTACAGCAACAGAGAAATCACACCGTTCGTCTTCTCAAAACTACACTGGAAACATTTATTTTTATGATTTATCGCCTTTTTGTCTTTGGTCAGATTCACTAATGATGTTCACAGTCTTGGGCGTAACACATCACCAGTAATGAGTTACGTAACCCAATTACTAGTAAAGTAACACATTACTTTTTCAAATATTTCATTTGTTTCCGCGTGTATTGACTGACAGCTCTCCTGTCCTCGAGTTGAGAGAATCGTAAGTGCCGAGGCTTGTGTGAAATTTACTCATCCCACAAACACAGACTCAGTGTTCCTCAATATGAATGAAACTGCTATTAATATGTTAATTAACACAAATATACTTTATGTATTTAATCTCACTTTATTAACCAACATCTTTGCTGCTGACATTTGATGATCCAATTCAACCGTACGAAAAACGTTAGTTAAAGGGTTAGTTCACCCAAAAATGTAAATTGTGTCATTAATGACTGAGCCTCATGTGGTTGGACACCCGTCAGACCTCCGTTCATCTTCAGACACAAATGAAGATATTTTAGTGTAAATCTGATGCTCTGAAAGGCCTCCATTGGCTCAACTATACACTCTCAAGACCCTTAAAAGACACTAAAGACTAAAGTTACAAAGTCCATCTCACTACAGCGGCTCTACAATAACTTTATGAAGACGAGAATAGTTTCTGTGCGCAAAAAACCCTAAATAACGACTTATATAGTGATGACGATTTCAAAACACGGCCTCATGAAGCTTCGAAGCGTTATGAATCAGTGAGTCGATTCAGCAGTTCAGAGCGTTATGAATCGGTGAGTCGATTCAGCGGTTCAGAGCGTTATGAATCAGCGAGTCGAATCATGATTTGGATCGCGTGTCAAACCGCCAAACTGCTGAAATTTGGCGATCCAAACCGCAGAATCGACTCACTGATTCATAACGCTCTGAACTGCTGAATCGACTCACTGATTCATAACGCTCTGAACCGCTGAATCGACTCACTGATTCATAACGCTCTGAACCGCTGAATCGACTCACTGATTCATAACGCTCTGAACCGCTGAATCGACTCACTGACTCATAACGCTCTGAACCGCTGAATCGACTCACTGACTCATAACGCTTCGAAGCTTCATGATGCCGTGTTTTGAAATCGTCATCACTATATAAGTCGTTATTTAGGGTTTTTTTGCGCACAAAAACTATTCTCGTCTTCATAAAGTTATTGTAGAGCCGCTGTAGTGAGATGGACTTTGTAACTTTAGTCTTTAGTGTCTTTTAAGGGTCTTGAGAGTGTAAAGTTGAGCCAATGGAGGCCTTTCAGAGCATCAGATTGACACTAAAATATCTTCATTTGTGTCTGAAGATGAACGGAGGTCTGACGGGTGTCCAACCACATGAGGCTCAGTCATTAATGACACAATTTACAGTTTTGGGTGAACTAACCCTTTAAACATCAGTTGTGTTTTCATTGCCAAAGTAAAGTGTTAAGTTTACATTCTTCTCCTGTGATCCAGAATGGCAGCACTGCAGGGTTTGTTTGAGTGGCGCCCTCTACTGTACAGCCGGAGGATTACTCACTTCACCTTTACATTTACCACACATTCAAACACGCAATCACAGCACAGCCGAGAAAAAGTTCTGTGGAAGTAACTTAACACATTACTTTACATAAAAAGTCACTAAGTAACGCAACAAGTTATGTTTTAAGGAGTAACGCAAAAGTAATGCTACACATCACATTCCATAAAAAGAAACTAATTAACGTAATGAGTTATGTTTTGAGTAATGCAAAAGTAATGCTACACATCACATTCCATAAAATGTGATTAACACAAGTACACTGTAAAAAACATTATGTGCTATTTACTTAGAAAAAAATAAATTATAGTAACAATTTTACACATAATATTTTGAGTAGTTTTTAAGGCTTGATTACTTTAATGGAATGTACCTGAATAAAACATGGAACATGTCTTAAATTATTTAGTGAAATGTGCTGTTTTATTTTAAGTGTGTAGATTCGAGTGAATGGACATGACCAGTCTATTTTTGACTTTGAGTCTAATGTACTGTTAGCTGTTAGCTGCTAGCTGCTAGCACTAGTAGGAACACACTTGTTACTGGCATTAGCAGTTATTGCTCACTGAACAAAGCAACATGCATCATATAATTAATACATCAGTTATCCATAACATAACCATAAGCTCTGCTCTTTTGCACAACGGTAACGGTCAAAACTTCAACATAACAGAAACTCTTTCAAACATTACTGATCATTAAACGTTAACAGATGTTTCCCTTCACTCAAAAACACAAAAAATAACACTTCATTTCAATATTAATGCTCCATTTCCAGACATATGCAAAGCATGCTGGGAACTATCAATGGTGTCTCGGAATAAAACGGCATAATTGAACTAATTCTCTTAAAATAAAGAGGTAGCCTTTTTTTCCTTAAGTCTCCTTTAAAAGATTAGGAACATGTATCTCTAGGTTTTATTAGTGAAATGTTCTCAATATTTTCTATACAACACTGAACCACAATTTTCTTCAGAACATATACATTTTATTTTTAATTATCAAATTTTTTGTGTGATAATTACAAGACCCATTATTTTTTTATTTTTTTATTTTTTTTCATGCATTACTTGCTTTTCTCAACACTGGTTGTTCAGTCTTGTATTTTGAGTTTCTGTTCTATTTGCTTTAACTCAAATCTTTTAGAACTCTAAGGTGTTTTTTACTTGAAGTTAAACTCATTTCAAATGTACAAACATAAAAAAGCTAGGAGAGTGTGTTTGTGCTTTGATTGGTCTAATGCAAGCGCTGATCTGAATAATGAATAATGAATTTTGTCTTCTGTAGAGCTGCTTTACAGCAGAATATGAATTTCTCTAATATCTGATGAAGGTTCAATAACACTGTTATTATCCAGTTTATTACTGTGAAGCTGCTCTCAAACAATCTGTACTGTATAAACGTCACTTGACTTGGCAGATCTTTTGGGGTGACTGTAACTCAACAGGTCTCGTTCAATCTAAAAAGAATCTGGATTGCACTGCATAAATGATCATTTCCTCTTTGAAGCCAAAGTGATTTAATTCTTGTGCGCGTTCTCTGTACCATGAGCGTCTCTGAATCTCTCAGAATAATCACATCTGCATCCGCCTCTGTATCTCCGTCATAAAGCAATCTCTTTAAAGGACAGCGCGTGATGAAGTGCCTCAGGCGAGCTCATGATGGGATGGATGTGCTGTTGATGTAGCCGTGCGGGGACGCCATGGAAACCAGCATCTGTCTCCAGCGGATGGATGTGGACTCGGCATCATGGCGCTCGCAGTGGGCTTTAGTTCTGCACTGCCTTGTGTTTGTGTTTATTAGCATCTAACATCACTCTCAACTCTATATGGAGACTCAAAGGCTTCCGTCAGGAGCTTCATATTCAGAACCTTAGAGGGGTTCCAGCACTTTATGGATTTAGTTTTAACAATAGTCAAAATTGCGAGAAATCAAGTCAGAGAAATAAAGTCTAAACTGCGAGAAATCAGGTCAGAGAAATAAAGTAAATATTGTGAGAAATAAATTCAAAATTGCGAGAAATAAATTAAAAATTGTGATAAATAAATTCAAAGAAATAAAGTACAAATTATGAGAAATAAAGTAAAATAAATAAATTCAAAATTGTGAGAGTAAAAATGTTAAGAAATAAAGTAAAAATTTTAAGAAATAAAGTAAAAATTTTGATGAATAAAGTCAAAGAAATAAAGTAAAAATTGTAAGAAATAAATTCAAAATTGTGAGAAATAAATTCAAAATTGTGATAAATAAAGTCAAAGATATAAAGTAAAAATTGTAAGCAATAAAGTAAAAATTGTAAGAAATAAATTCAAAAATGTGATAAATAAATTCAAAATTGTGATAAATAAATTCAAAGAAATAAAGTACAAATTATGAGAAATAAAGTAAAATAAATAAATTCAAAATTGTGAGAAATAAATTCAAAATTGTGAGAAATAAATTCAAAATTGTGAGAAATAAACTCTAAGAAATAAAGTAAAAATTTTAAGAAATAAATTCAAAATTGTGAGAAGTAAATTCAAAGAAATAAACTACAAATTGTGAGAAATAAAGTAAAAGAAATAAAGTAAATTTTTTAAGAAATAAAGTAAAAATTGTGATGAATAAAGTCAAATAAATAAAGTCAAAATTGTAAGAAATAAAGTAAAAATTGTGAGAAATAAAGTAAAAATTTTAAGAAATAAATTTAAAATTGTGGTGAATAAAGTCAAATAAATAAATTAAAAATTGTAAGATATAAAGTAAAATTTATAAGAAATAAATTTAAAATTGTGGTGAATAAAGTCAAATAAATAAATTAAAAATTGTAAGATATAAAGTAAAATTTATAAGAAATATAT
>JARQWZ010005965.1:0-7500 GCA_033150135.1 Gobio occitaniae | reverse complement strand
ATTGCGAGAAATAAATTCCAATAAATAAAATAAAAATTGCGAGAAATAAATTGCGAGAAATAAATTCCAAAAAATAAAGTAAAAATTGCAAGAAATAAATTAAAGGAAATAAAGTAAAAGTTGTGAGAAATAAATTGTGAGAAATAAATTCCAAGAAACAAAATAAAAGTTGTGAGAAATAAATTGTGAGAAATAAATGAAGATAAATAAATTGTAAGAAATAAAGTCAGAAATAAAGTAAAAATAGCGAGAAATAAAGTAAAAATTGCGAGAATTAAAGCCAGAAATAAAGTCAAAATTGCAAGAGATAAATTCAGAGAAATAGATTCACAAATAAATTACGAGAAATAAATTCCGAGAAACAAAGTAAAATTTGCGAGAAATAAATTACGAGGAATAAATTCAAAGAAATAAAGTAAAAAAGCGAGACAGAGAAATAGTCATGAACTATACTAACTAAGCTTTTGTCAGTACAACATACTATTCCTATTTCACTTTACTTCGTTTTTTTAAGACAATCAGTTTGCATGTTTAAAAAAAAAAAAAGTAAGTCTAACTGATTAGATTTCACAGTGTTTCAGTGGTAAATACATTTTAGAATCATCCGCATACAGACGACAGTGAATCCCAGATTTCACAAAGATAGAACCTAGAGGGAGCATATAAAGGGAAAATAAAATTGGTCCCAGGATAGAACCCTGAGGAACCCCACACACAAGAGGGACAACAGTAGAAGAATAATCCCCTAAACTGACTGAAAAAGTCCCATCTTTCAAATAGGAAGAGAACCAATTCAGGGCTAAGCCCTTAATACCAACCTGATCTCTAAGACGATCAATGAGAATGTTATGATCAACTGATTCAAATGCTGAGATCTAACACTTCAGAATCAACGCCTCATTAGAGACCCCCAAAAGAGCAGACTCCGCTATGAAATTATTTGACATGGCTTTAAAGGTCAGCACACATGTATATTGAAATCCCCAAAATTAAAATATTGTCCAAAAATTGTCACAAATACAGATAAAAATTCAGAGTACAAAACTCCAGTATAAAATCCCCATGAAAGTTTGGGGGTCTATAAATCAAAACACATAACACAGATTTAAAAGAAAATTAAAAAGGACTGAGGCATCAACGCAGAAGACGGAAAGATGGATGGCCGGGTGTGTGTGTGTGGCTCACCTGGGGAACACATGGCACCAGGTGCACTATGGGAAGAAGGCGTGACTTACCTGGGGAACACATGACACCAGGTGCACTATGGGAAGAAGGCGTGGCTTACCTGGGGAACACATGACACCAGGTGCACTATGGGAAGAAGGCGTGGCTCACCTGGAGAACACATGGCACCAGGTGCACTATGGGAAGAAGGCGTGACTTACCTGGGGAACACATGACACCAGGTGCACTATGGGAAGAAGGCGTGGCTTACCTGGAGAACATATGACACCAGGTGCACTATGGGAAGAAGGCGTGGCTCACCTGGAGAACACATGACACCAGGTGCACTATGGGAAGAAGGCGTGGCTTACCTGGAGAACACATGGCACCAGGTGCACTATGGGAAGAAGTCGTGACTTACCTGGGGAACATATGACACCAGGTGCACTATGGGAAGAAGGCGTGGCTTACCTGGGGAACACATGGCACCAGGTGCACTATGGGAAGAAGGCGTGACTTACCTGGGGAACACATGACACCAGGTGCACTATGGGAAGAAGGCGTGGCTTACCTGGGGAACACATGGCACCAGGTGCACTATGGGAAGAAGGCGTGGCTTACCTGGGGAACACATGACACCAGGTGCACTATGGGAAGAAGGCGTGGCTTACCTGGGGAACACATGGCACCAGGTGCACTATGGGAAGAAGGCGTGACTTACCTGGGGAACACATGACACCAGGTGCACTATGGGAAGAAGGCGTGGCTCACCTGGAGAACACATGGCACCAGGTGCACTATGGGAAGAAGGCGTGGCTCACGTGGGGAACACATGGCACCAGGTGCACTATGGGAAGAAGGCGTGGCTTACCTGGGGAACACATGGCACCAGGTGCACTATGGGAAGAAGGCGTGGCTTACGTGGGGAACACATGGCACCAGGTGCACTATGGGAAGAAGGCGTGGCTTACCTGGGGAACACATGGCACCAGGTGCACTATGGGAAGAAGGCGTGGCTTACGTGGGGAACACATGGCACCAGGTGCACTATGGGAAGAAGGCGTGGCTTACCTGGGGAACACATGGCTCCAGGTGCACTATGGGAAGAAGGTGTGGCTTACCTGGGGAACACATGGCACCAGGTGCACTATGGGAAGAAGGCGTGGCTTACCTGGGGAACACATGGCACCAGGTGCACTATGGGAAGAAGGCGTGGCTTACCTGGGGAACACATGACACCAGGTGCACTATGGGAAGAAGGCGTGGCTTACCTGGGGAACACATGGCACCA
The DNA here is from genome assembly GCA_033150135.1 of Gobio occitaniae. Taxonomy (NCBI): domain Eukaryota; kingdom Metazoa; phylum Chordata; class Actinopteri; order Cypriniformes; family Gobionidae; genus Gobio; species Gobio occitaniae. The sequence continues at coordinate 5,045 of JARQWZ010005965.1, read as the reverse complement.
GGTGCACTATGGGAAGAAGGCGTGACTTACCTGGGGAACACATGACACCAGGTGCACTATGGGAAGAAGGCGTGGCTCACCTGGAGAACACATGGCACCAGGTGCACTATGGGAAGAAGGCGTGGCTCACGTGGGGAACACATGGCACCAGGTGCACTATGGGAAGAAGGCGTGGCTTACCTGGGGAACACATGGCACCAGGTGCACTATGGGAAGAAGGCGTGGCTTACGTGGGGAACACATGGCACCAGGTGCACTATGGGAAGAAGGCGTGGCTTACCTGGGGAACACATGGCACCAGGTGCACTATGGGAAGAAGGCGTGGCTTACCTGGGGAACACATGGCACCAGGTGCACTATGGGAAGAAGGCGTGGCTTACGTGGGGAACACATGGCACCAGGTGCACTATGGGAAGAAGGCGTGGCTTACCTGGGAAACACATGGCTCCAGGTGCACTATGGGAAGAAGGTGTGGCTTACCTGGGGAACACATGGCACCAGGTGCACTATGGGAAGAAGGCGTGGCTTACCTGGGGAACACATGGCTCCAGGTGCACTATGGGAAGAAGGTGTGGCTTACCTGGGGAACACATGACACCAGGTGCACTATGGGAAGAAGGCGTGGCTCACCTGGGGAACACATGACACCAGGTGCACTATGGGAAGAAGGCGTGGCTTACCTGGGGAACACATGACACCAGTGTGCACTATGGGAAGAAGGCGTGGCTTACCTGGGGAACACATGACACCAGGTGCACTATGGGAAGAAGGCGTGGCTTACCTGGGGAACACATGGCACCAGGTGCACTATGGGAAGAAGGCGTGGCTTACCTGGGGAACACATGGCACCAGGTGCACTATGGGAAGAAGGCATGGCTTACGTGGGGAACACATGGCACCAGGTGCACTATGGGAAGAAGGCGTGGCTTACCTGGGGAACACATGGCACCAGGTGCACTATGGGAAGAAGGCGTGGCTTACCTGGGGAACACATGGCACCAGGTGCACTATGGGAAGAAGGCATGGCTTACATGGGGAACACATGGCACCAGGTGCACTATGGGAAGAAGGCGTGGCTTACGTGGGGAACACATGGCACCAGGTGCACTATGGGAAGAAGGCGTGGCTTACCTGGGGAACACATGGCTCCAGGTGCACTATGGGAAGAAGGTGTGGCTTACCTGGGGAACACATGGCACCAGGTGCACTATGAGAAGAAGGCGTGGCTTACCTGGGGAACACATGGCTCCAGGTGCACTATGGGAAGAAGGCGTGGCTTACCTGGGGAACACATGGCACCAGGTGCACTATGGGAAGAAGGCGTGGCTTATCTGGGGAACACATGACACCAGGTGCACTATGGGAAGAAGGCGTGGCTCACCTGGGGAACACATGACACCAGGTGCACTATGGGAAGAAGGCGGGGCTCACCTGGAGAACACATGGCACCAGGTGCACTATGGGAAGAAGGCGTGGCTTACCTGGGGAACACATGGCACCAGGTGCACTATGGGAAGAAGGCGTGGCTTACCTGGGGAACACATGTCACCAGGTGCACTATGGGAAGAAGGCGTGGCTTACGTGGGGAACACATGGCACCAGGTGCACTATGGGAAGAAGGCGTGGCTTACCTGGGGAACACATGGCACCAGGTGCACTATGGGAAGAAGGCGTGGCTTACCTGGGGAACACATGGCACCAGGTGCACTATGGGAAGAAGGCGTGGCTTACGTGGGGAACACATGGCACCAGGTGCACTATGGGAAGAAGGCGTGGCTTACCTGGGGAACACATGGCTCCAGGTGCACTATGGGAAGAAGGTGTGGCTTACCTGGGGAACACATGGCACCAGGTGCACTATGGGAAGAAGGCGTGGCTTACCTGGGGAACACATGGCTCCAGGTGCACTATGGGAAGAAGGTGTGGCTTACCTGGGGAACACATGACACCAGGTGCACTATGGGAAGAAGGCGTGGCTCACCTGGGGAACACATGACACCAGGTGCACTATGGGAAGAAGGCGTGGCTTACCTGGGGAACACATGACACCAGGTGCACTATGGGAAGAAGGCGTGGCTTACCTGGGGAACACATGACACCAGGTGCACTATGGGAAGAAGGCGTGGCTTACCTGGGGAACACATGGCACCAGGTGCACTATGGGAAGAAGGCGTGGCTTACCTGGGGAACACATGGCACCAGGTGCACTATGGGAAGAAGGCATGGCTTACGTGGGGAACACATGGCACCAGGTGCACTATGGGAAGAAGGCGTGGCTTACCTGGGGAACACATGGCACCAGGTGCACTATGGGAAGAAGGCGTGGCTTACCTGGGGAACACATGGCACCAGGTGCACTATGGGAAGAAGGCATGGCTTACATGGGGAACACATGGCACCAGGTGCACTATGGGAAGAAGGCGTGGCTTACGTGGGGAACACATGGCACCAGGTGCACTATGGGAAGAAGGCGTGGCTTACCTGGGGAACACATGGCTCCAGGTGCACTATGGGAAGAAGGTGTGGCTTACCTGGGGAACACATGGCACCAGGTGCACTATGGGAAGAAGGCGTGGCTTACCTGGGGAACACATGGCACCAGGTGCACTATGGGAAGAAGGCGGGGCTCACCTGGAGAACACATGGCACCAGGTGCACTATGGGAAGAAGGCGTGGCTTACCTGGGGAACACATGGCACCAGGTGCACTATGGGAAGAAGGCGGGGCTCACCTGGAGAACACATGGCACCAGGTGCACTATGGGAAGAAGGCGTGGCTTACCTGGGGAACACATGGCACCAGGTGCACTATGGGAAGAAGGCGTGGCTTACCTGGGGAACACATGGCACCAGGTGCACTATGGGAAGAAGGCGTGGCTTACGTGGGGAACACATGGCACCAGGTGCACTATGGGAAGAAGGCGTGGCTTACCTGGGGAACACATGGCACCAGGTGCACTATGGGAAGAAGGTGTGGCTTACCTGGGGAACACATGACACCAGGTGCACTATGGGAAGAAGGCGTGGCTTACATGGGGAACACATGGCACCAGGTGCACTATGGGAAGAAGGCGTGGCTTACCTGGGGAACACATGGCACCAGGTGCACTATGGGAAGAAGGCGGGGCTCACCTGGAGAACACATGGCACCAGGTGCACTATGGGAAGAAGGCGTGGCTTACCTGGGGAACACATGGCACCAGGTGCACTATGGGAAGAAGGCGGGGCTCACCTGGAGAACACATGGCACCAGGTGCACTATGGGAAGAAGGCGTGGCTTACCTGGGGAACACATGGCACCAGGTGCACTATGGGAAGAAGGCGTGGCTTACCTGGGGAACACATGGCACCAGGTGCACTATGGGAAGAAGGCGTGGCTTACGTGGGGAACACATGGCACCAGGTGCACTATGGGAAGAAGGCGTGGCTTACCTGGGGAACACATGACACCAGGTGCACTAGTGTTGGGGGAAACGCATTACAAGTAACTTGAGTTACGTAATAATATTACTTTTTCCAAGTATCTAGTAAAGTAACGCATTACTTTTCAAATTTACAACAAAATATCTGAGTTACTTTTTCACATTAATTTGACTGACAGCTCTCCTGTCCTCATGTTGAGTTAGTGCAGAGGTGTGTGTGTGTGTGTGTGTGTGTGTGTGTGTGTGTGTGTGTGAACATGATGGTTATTGTAGTTCTAGACTAAATGTGAGCATTTATTTATCTCACTTGCACAATAAAGATTCTGTCCTCCTCAAAATGAATAAAATCAGTCAAATGCAAAATCAGAGAACTATGCAAACCTCCAATAATTAAATGTTAAATAAAACAACTATTTTTATGCATAATCTACCTTTATATTAATTGACCAATGTCTTGCTGCTGACCTTTGATGATGAAAATTACTCGATTTTTTGTTTTTATTGGTGTAACTTTTTTCTCCTGCATCTCTTCTCCATTATCCAGAGCTGCGCCCTCTAGTGTTCATGAGGGAATCTGCATCTTTACCTCAGACTGGGGCGCATTATTTACAGTTTGGTATGAAGAGGTCTTTACATTTGCACAAAAATATAACTTTTTTTATATAAACAAAAACAAGCCCAGCCCAGGTGAGAAAAAGTAATGCAAAAGTAACGTAACGCATTACTTTTCTTTAAAAGTAACTAAGTTACTCAATTAGTTACTTTTTAAGGGAATAACGCAATATTGTAATGCATTACTTTTCAAAGTACTTTCCCCAACACAGGCCGCCACAAAGCACAAATGCTTCAGGAATGCTTTGAGGAGCACAACAACGAGTTTGAGGCGTAGATCTCAATCCAATCGAGCATCTGTGGGATGAGCTGAACAAACAAGTCCGATCCATGGAGGCCCCACCTCACAAATTACAGGACTTAAAGGATCTGCTGCTAACATCTTGGTGCCGGATACCACAGCACACCTTCAGGGGTCTAGAGGAGTCCATCAGAGACGGGTCAGGGGACCAACACAGTATTAGGTCATAATGTTATGCCTGATTGGTGTATATGTGTACTATTACTCACATGTGTTTGTTTGTTTGTTGCAGTGTGTATTAAGAGTGAATTTGAGTTTCTGTGACAACATGACTAACAAACTTCTACAGAAAACCACACCTCCAGGCCGAGCTCTGCAACAAAAACACGATCAATGACTGTCCCAGTGTGTGTGTGTGTGTGTGTGTGTGTGTGTGTGTATGTGAGAGAGAGCCGCAGCAGAAGTGAAGGTTGTCAGTCTCTCATCTCCTCCTGTGTTCAGCGGCAGAACGGCAGACGTAGTACAAGCTGTTTCACTCGACTGAACTTTCTCCACCTTTGATATGCAAGACACACACTCTCACAGAAGCAGCTCATCATATCAGTGTGTGTGTTAGAGGTTCTTCTGTTCCGCCGCAGAATCATCACGGCTCAGACGGTTCTCCTCGTTATCGGTCCACCTCGGGCCAACCGGCCGGCGCACATCAAACCCCGCTCCATAAAGGCCTTTCAACCCGAGACACGAGCTGTCCTCTTGATCAAGGCGCTGGAA
>JARQWZ010005964.1:0-63443 GCA_033150135.1 Gobio occitaniae | reverse complement strand
GAACAGTTGATTCATTCCCACTAAGCTGGTAGCAACAATTCACAAGAAGGTCAAACATACACAAAATACACGTACACACATGCACTGGATCAGACTTGTGAAGTGGTGACAACACCAACACGATAAAAGAAAATCAGACAAGACACACACACATCAGGGGATTCCAACTGAGGGTGGGCCATTTATGGGATGGGAGCATGAGAAAGTTCCAGCAAAGTGAGCGATGAGCATGTGGGAGATCAAGTGTGTGTATCCAAGTCCAGTCTAAACACAGGAAGTAGAAGCACAAATCATCTGTTTGCCATCATAAACTGATTTCATCTCATTTCTGAAACCAAAAGAAATGACTTCACAGACTGGACCAGTACAGTTTGTGTTTAAGCAGACACAATAAACCACTTTCCATTTACTGTAGTGATGCCATTGAGATTGGAGGCTAAGTGCTCACCCTGTTTATAAATCTGTGGGAAATATTATATAGTTAGGCTTGGAAAAAATCAATTCAAAAATAGAACAAAAAATATATCAGTTAAATATCGAAAGAATGGATAATAATAGTAATAATAATAATAATAATAATAATAATAATAATAATAATAATAATAAATGTGTTTTATTAATATTACATTATTTTTCTTTTTGTACAACTACTACTTCTAATAATTTAATTTAATTTAATTTATAGATGAACCATATACATGATGTGAACTCAGCAACTAATAAAACATTTAATGTGCTCCATTTGGTTTATGATTTTTGGCTGGACGAATAAATGAATGAATGTACTGTAAATAAATAAAATATTTAAAACTGTTCCAAGTATGTGCAATGAAATCATTACATTTAATTTGCCATAAGACAGATTGTGTCAAACACTGTTGGACTGGAATAACGTTCTGCTTTCAGGTAGGATATTATCTGAGGCATTATGGCCATTTACGAACTATTACTTAGTTGATAAAAAGCACTGTAATCTTTTCCCTCTTAAAATAATTGCCATGTACCACTATAGCTGTCGACGTCAGTCTCTACATAGACAATCACAAGCCCAGACCACCAAGTGGGAGTTTGACTGACACTTTTGAAGAGGAACACACATTTGATTCCTTTAAAAAGAAAGGTATAAAGTTTCTGTTTAATTTTCCCTATGGAGAAGCTTACTTTCTAAAAGGGGGATTTGAAAAGAAAAAAAGAAGAAAAAAAAAACAGAAGAAGTGGTGGGAGCCAAGAAGAAAATGGAGATCACATTATTACAGCACACTTATGTCGTGCCATGGTTTTAATTTTGGAGCACAAACAACAGGTCGGCAAAATAAAACAACAGGGTTGTGGAAAAAGGGATCCCATTAAAGCGAGTTGGCACAGAGTGCAAAAGGAAAATGTTGTAATGATTCAACGCATATGGTGCTATGCAGTAATAGATGGCTGGAAGCATTTTGCTTGAGGAGAGAGTAATCACTAGCAGGTACGCACTGGCGGTGATGTCATTCCACAGAAGGGCTGTTGTAGGCTGAGAAGAGGGGTAATTTGATGCGTACACTGTGGCTGTGGGACGACGCTCCAGGTTTGGCCCCATAGGTAAAGGCCTACATGGGTGCTACATGTATCGTCTTACTAAAAGCGCTGCGTTTATCACTGCAAATCTGGCCATCCTGGGACTTTTCCGTGTGCTTGTAGGAACCCTGAGAGGTTCTTGGTGACGGAGCACCGGATGACCTTTCAAGCTACATGCCAATGGATGAAAGATGCAATCTGCCACCTGCTGACGTGATATGTCTCATTATGTTAATGCAGGGCTGTTCTCAGTCTCCCGTGACAGAGATGACTTTCGACCTAGTTTTAAGATGCTGGGTAGAGCCCTTCAGATTCTACGTAAATTGGGCCTACTTATGTCTAACAGAGGATGAATATTACCCGCTGAAAGCCTATTATTAGGGTGTTCATACATTTGAATTGGACTCTGAATAGGGACAACTCGCTCATCTGCTATCAAACACTAATGTAAAGTCACCGGAGATATCTTTCTCTCTCACATTTTTTTTCTTTTTCTTTTAATTTATGAGCTTTTAGCCTTTACTTTATAGGACATAGAGCTGACATAAAAGTGTAGGTATAGAGGGAAAAAGTGGGACACAACGCAAGTCAGACTTAAACCAGGGTCCCCGTGAGAACATGGCTCTTTGCATATATATATATATATATGTGTGTGTGTTGTGTGTGTGCTCTAAATATCCCTTTTATTAATCAAAAATGAATAAATTAAGTAGTATATATACACACACACACACAGAAATGATCACATTAATTGTACATTAATATAATAAAACAATACAATCCATGCATGTGTATGTGCAAACAGCACAAAACTTAAAAAAACATTAATATGCAAGACATGCTAGAAAAACATGTCAAGTTTCACACTAACTTGCTGAAAACAACATCTGCCTACGAGGCTGTTTCAAGAATTATTGACTGAGTTCTGCTCACTCTCTGAGGATATTTGGGCCTCTTATAGATTCAGTATATATGAGTGAGGGTTCGTTTTTATTGATAAAAGTAAAACAACCAATCTTATCTAATTACACAATATTTCTCTGACTTTGCTGCACGGCTCACATACCGCATCCGTAATGTGGCTCACTCCCTCTGTCCCATGTGGAACAGCTTTGCATGTGGTTTTCATAACTCAACACCTTTAGAGAAACAACCCGTGCGATCTGTTGGGGAGCCAAAGTGACAGCTAACAAAAATGGACAGTTTTTGTCTTCATGTGGAAATGATTAGTATTTACTGAGCTGCCTTGAGGGTGTAATTGACCACTGGAGTGTGTGTAGTAAGAACGTGGGGGGGGAGACACATCAACGCCGTGGTCAGCGGTGTTATTCGCAGCGGGGGCCGGCTGCTGTGATTAGCATGTGGAGTTATCTGATTCATGCACAATGGGAGGTGCTCGTGCAGGTGAGCTGATCTATCGTCGGTTGCTATGGAAGAGGACATCTACCTTTAATGAAATAGCCTTTCTCCCTCTCTCGCTCTTTCTCTTTTCTACATTTTGATGTGACAAATGGAGATGGGTTTACGAATAAAGCGGACGTTTTGTGCCCGTCTGTCCTAAGAGTCTTGTCTGTAAAGGTCAGCTTTCAAACATTTCGCCACCATCTCCATTCCCCTGTCAGACTCAATCACAAAATTCCACAACTTTTTTATGATTGTTAATATGATTTAAAAAAAAAAAAAAAAGATTGAAAAATGAGTGAGATGGACAGATATTATTTATGCAATTGTCATTCAACTGCTCATCAATGTTGTTATCTTCAACCTGTCAAGACGCTGTTTTAAACGGTGCATATTAATAAAGTCTCATTCATATCATTTCAATTCCTTCTTATCAGTCATCGATGGAGCACAAAACACTGGCCTTTGAAAGAATAATGCTATTTAAATGATTTTGCTTCTGTTTACAAGCTCAACTGTACGGCTTTTATATAGAGTAGTTATAGTCTCTAAGTAATTTTGGTAACACTTTATTTTACAGTGTCATTGTTACATATGTTACACATAGTTACTATAATATTAACTTTAAATTATGCATAATTACAGTACATGGAACTAACCCTAAACCAAACCAATCCCTAATCCTAACCTTATAGTAAGTAAATGTAGTTACTTAAGATTACTTAAATGTATAATTACAGTGTGACAAAAACACCTTAAAATAAAGTGTAACCGTAATTTCTAAGCTAGGCCAAATTTCACACCAAAACTTAAAACTAAAATAGGAAAAACATGTTGCTATACGGCATTGAAATGTACTGAAAACAATATTAAGTAATTGGGCTATGTTACTGTTATTTCCCAAACTGAGCTCTGAGCCCACAGCTCTTGTGTGGTCAACACCGTGTCTATGAACAGCTTAACTGCGGCCAAAAATAATAAATAAATAAATAAAAAGTCTTTATCCACTACTAGAGTATGACTACAGTTCAGCTTTGTCTCTATAAGTAAACAATTACTCATTCTAAGTTCTCTGAACTGGACTCAAGGCTCAAGAGATTTGTGCGGTGTCTGTCAAACAATGAGAGGGGATATGCTTTAAAACTGACAGGATTTGAGCGGGAAAGACCAGTTTGGTCGAGGACTGAGGCTGGAGGATAACAATAGGACTCAAGGTAGGGAGCGTGATGGCTGTAGATTTTCATTTAAAAATAATCATCTATTATGTGATTTCTCTAACTAGGCTATTAGTTGTCTGCGGGTATGTTTATTATTCGGCATATTTCCATATACGCTGCCATGATAAAAGGGCCTATTTTAAGCAGTCACCATAAAAACGCATTGATGTTACTAACAAAAATACTAAATGGAGCTTGCGGCGATACTAATAATGACAATATCAATAGTGCGCGCAACAGAAGCACCAACACAACAAATATGATCTGTTTTATGCTCAGCGGACATCATTTTTCTTCTCCAAATGCATTATGTGGGGAACGAGTGCGGCTGATTGCATTTGAAACGTATTATGGGACATCTGTCTAAATCTGAGATGATGTAATTATATAATTGAACATGTGGAGCTCTTTCCTGGAATATGGTTATTGGAAGTTGGCACGGGCTGAGAGCGACCGACCACAGCCGTACCGAGAGGAGGGAGAAAGAGAGAGAGAATGTTCCAGAACATGATGTTGGCTGCTTAAAAAATGCTTGGGAACTCTATGGTGTGCTTAACCAGCCATCTTTTAGAAACCATCCTTATGAGGTCATATCCGGCCTTTGCGCTACAACATTGCCAGCACCTAAATGTTCACAGCTTATAGATGTAATAGATAGACAAATACTTGAAGGCCATACCAGCAACACATGTGAAAAAAACACACTCATAAATAAACCAGAAGCTTTTGGTCTGAAAATAATACTCTAATATACTGACATTTTTTAACATCATCATATATTTTTGTAACATTATAGTGGTTTCTGACATCAGAATAAATGTCAATATATGTTAATATGTTGCTGATGAGACTCACACGCCACACAACTCAAATACATAAATGTGCCTGTTTTTCATCAAGCACAGATGAATTATTTGTCTAAAGCAGTGCACACAGCTGTCAGGGCACACAATAGCTATTCTGGTAAGTTTGTGTCAAGCACACACATATACACACTTCTTCGTGGGGTGCAACACAGAAGCAGGTGCTGTAGAAGTTAGTGCTAAGCCTGCTCAGACCATTCATCAGAACTGTTATTCATGAGCTTGTCTGCACTCCACATGCTAAAGAGAAGAAACATGTCAGGCAACTGCCAAACAGAGCGTTCACCTGCACACCTGCACTGCACTCTGCACGATTGGCCCTATCAGTATTCATGCATCTAACTACAGCTGTTTCAGCCCACAGCCATGAAAAATGATGCAGGAAATATTTTATGCATAGACATGTTGATTGCGGGGAAAGATTTTACTGGTGTGTCTGTTTAACACGTTCAAGACATGTATAGCTTGGAAGAAAAGTGTTTTAAGGTGCTTTTTTTGTATATAAATGAATTTTTTATGATCTTTTTACATTCTTTGGCATTGATAAAAGGACACCTCGGAAAATGAGAAAATAAAAAATTCCAAGAAGACCCTGCAGCTAATCTGTGAATATATAAGATGAATAAAAAATGACCATAGACACTGATGAGTGGATGCTCCCTCATCATGATTCTCCATTAGTTACCTTAGAGAACAAAGAGAGTCACATTAGGTCACAGAAAGTGAACTTTAAGAAGTTCTCTTTTTGTCATCATAAATGTATATTTAATAGACAATTAAAAAATCAGCATTGTGTACCAAACAGATTGATATATAAGTCACTCTTCACTTCATCACCTCCAGATGGCAGTTTAATTGAGAACTCAAGATCAGTCCGATTCATGAACAAATACTTCAGACAAGTTTACAAGATTAATTTAAAATGTTTGACTCAAAAGATTGATTTGTTCAAGATTCGGACGGGTTATTTCTCTCATTAGGTAGGGCAGATTGATTTACTTTTTTTAATGAATAACTTAAAACTTGGTCTGTTCATAACACAATAACTATGGTATACTATTTATTATACTACAGGGCTGTTGAATGCTTGAATCTAATTGGTTGACAAACATTCCAAGGTGTGCAATTATTTTCAGGGAAACACATGACTAAAGTAGATCCAGGCAGGTATTGACTGCATTACAGTTCCATATCAATTCGCCAAATGATTTCAGTTATTTCAAAGGTCCTTATAGCTTACAACAGCAAAATAACCAAAACACACAACGACACTGAGCAAGCAAATACATATAGTAAACAATAGGATAAAAAACACAAATTATTTGTGTTTTTGTCACAAAATTATGTTTTCTTAAACACACACATACAGTACGGACTGGACACAAACGTGTTGTCAGCGCTGCTCTGACGATTTTATCAGGAAAATTGTTTAACAACTTAAAAGCTACAAGACATTTCTCACTAGCGATGTTATAACAGCTCTGTTCTTGGAGCAGATGAACTTACAGTTTCGCTATTAGTAGAGACGCTGCTGCCAAACACTGTTGAGAGACGCACAGACTAAGGTAATTCACACATGCGTAATCTCTCTCAATCCCTCTCCCCCTCTCTCTCTCTCTAATAACTGCATATCAGTGGCTCAAACCTCCGTTACTAGCTCTAAAATTACGTTTTGGAATTAGCAACAGAGGTTTGGGATTAGCTGCGCAAGAAATTAGTCCTAAACACAAGAGCGTTTTAAGGACAAAAACCTGGCATATAGTATGTCTTGAAATATATCATCTGAACAATGTTTTGAGGTGTGGTAACCATAGTATAAGCGGAATATTTGACTTCCAACATTGAATTATTGAAAAAGAATGCACACCCGAGGTGGTGCATTATTTTTCTAATAATTCAATGGCCTGTCATCAATTATTCCTATGAACGTATGAACTACTTTATTGTGTTTTTGTGCAGTTTGGCACTTTGGTGTCCCATTCTTCCAGAGTCATCAAGATTTTCTTCAAAAAATAAATGAATAAAAAATAAAATCCTTGTTTTGAGTTGCACAGTTAGGTGAACCATTCCTTTTGCACATTTCCAACATGTCATCTAAACAAGAGCACAAGGGAAGTACGGATCCCTGAGCTTAGGTAAAAAATAGTGGAAAGTAGACAACAACGACAACAACAACAACAACAAAAAGGCCCAAGAGCTAATCTGGGTTCAGGGAAACAGGGAGGCAATCCAATTCTTTCTTGTGAGGCGAGAAAAAAAGAGGGGAACACAGACAATGGCATAGCTGATCAGAAACATTAGGCGCGTACCAGGCCTGGGCTCCCCAGCAGGTGGTCCGAATCCGAAGCTCTTCGACGGCTCCTCTTAATCCCCTTTCAGCCAGGCGTCTCTTCCTGCCCCTGACCCCACGCTGCGATGAAGTTATCACCCAACACAGCCCGGCTCTCTGGCCGCTTCAAAAAACACTGCGGCATTTATCGAACGCCCATTTATCTGCATGAAAGGCGTGCAATTTGCCCAATAATATCTCCACTCCATACGGAAAAAAAGAAAGAAAAACTCTGGCCTATTCAATCAAGAGTACGCATAATTCAAAACCCTGCCGAAACCTCTATCTTCTTGAATTTGAAGGAAAAGCCTAACAATATGTATTATTACTATGAAGAGAGGAGTCTAGAGAGGTCAATGACTGAGGAAGATGTGATGCTGAAACTTCCATTTATTTAAACAAAGCAATGAAAATAGAGATTTAAACAGGTTTTAAACGTGTAAGGACGAACAACTGGGGCGGGTTAAAAACCTGGATATATAACAATATAACATTGGAAACTGGGACAAACAAGTAAAGGAAATGACAAGGGCCAAGATGGCGACGGTACGAATTGTAGACTATATTCTAGTTGCCCTACTTCATCGAGGTGCAGCGTCTCATGCTGACAAAAGCTCAAGGAGGCAGCTGAAGTGGCAGGGATTTCAAAGCGAGAAGTGGGAGAGTCATTGCGTGCCCACCCGCAGAGACATATGGGGAGGAATACAAAAAGTTTTTTTTTTTTTTTTGGGTGGAGTGTGTTTTCTCTCCCCTCGCCCTCCCCTTTCTCTCGCTTGGTTTGGCGTGGTATGAACAAAGAGAGAGTGCATTTTAATATCATAAGAGTGCTGTGCCTTTGATTCCGTAGAACGAATACTATCCAAATGCTTTCTCATTGGTTCATCTAGGCAGCGCCTGTCGCTGATTGGATGACGACGTTAAGCCTTGGAGGGATGGAAGAAAGTATGTCTTGTACACACTGACACACTAACACGAACACAATATGCATTCACACAGACGCTTGCCAGTCTTAGGCGTTATGTTACCAAGAAAATTAAGTCGCAATTCAAAATTTCAATTGTTAATGGGCCAACCGACTGGTGCGCATACAACTGTATTTATGAGCTGATCTGTAGGATTTCAAGAGTTATTTTTGTTCGCCCCACCATTTTGTGCGTAGCTTTCTGTCTCTGATTCATGCATAACATAACATCCCATTCATGATCTTCTGTTTTCGAGGTTAATCTTTCTAACCAAATGGTTAGACCAAATAGAGTAACTAAATGTAATTTCAAACAGGGGCATCACTCACCTGACCCACAAGAAGTGACACATAGGGATACCATCTGGTCAGTCAGATCTGCCTCAAGCGTAGAAGAACTAATCCATGGATGAAGGTCAAGGGCCAGCAGACATCAGAGCATCAAGGCCAGGAATCAGCAAATCAACCTGCAAGGAAAGAGAGGGGAGACGTTTATAGCTTTGAAGACAGAAGAAAAAAAAACAAACAAAAAATAGGGAATGGGTGTCACGTCTCACACAGTGGGTTCACAGCACATGTTCTCTCTAAAGGCAAAAGGTCTCTTCAGCTCTTCAGGTTACAGAGAGACTCTTTGTGCAATTAATGTTGTTCTAATGAGACAGACTATGACGGACACTTAAAGCTCAGTTCAGTAAGTTCAGTCAAGGCCTACAATAAATGCTACTTGAGATCTAAATCCAAGTAAAATTAGATTTGAAGAGTAAATTAAATATATATAAAAAATATATGAACAGTAACGTTATTGGAAACTGCAATATGATTGCAAGTTGAGATGCAAAACAATTTATCTGGTCCTCATTGATTTGAGTGACAAACAGGAATAAAAACAATAAAAAAAATATAAAAGTGTGAGGTCAGTATTTTTTACTATAATACTTGAGGATGCATTACATTGATCAAAAGTTACTGTAAAGACATTCATAATGTTACAAAATATTTTATTTATTTTCTTTCTATTCATCAGATAATCTTTATAAAAAATATGGTGTCACAAAAAAGCAGCACAACTGTTTTCAACATTGATAATAGTAATAAATGTTTATTGAGCACCAAATTAGAATATTAGAATTATTTCTATAGGCTCAAGTGACACCGAAGACTGGAGTAATGGTGCTGAAAATTCAGTTTTGCCATCAGGAATAACTACATTTCAGAATATTAAAATAGAAAACAGTTCAAATTGTAATAATATTTCACAATATTACAGTTTTTACAGCATTTTTTATCAAAATTCCAAAATAATCTCCAAGTTTGCTTAGTAAATTTATTTGGAAAATGTACCATGGTTTAAGTCATAAATTATAAAGAACGGATAATAATACATGAATACATGATAATAAAACATAATACATGGTTTTACCAAGAATATGTACCTTGCTGTTGCAAGTTACATGAGCGATTCATCTACTAAAAAAAAAAAAAAACTGTTGTGACTGTAACTTTCACCACAGAAGAAAATTTGCTGTCAGAAGTTGATCTGAGATGCTTATGGTTTTTGCTTTTCTCCAGAACTCATATGTGGAATATGCTTCACATTAAGCCACCAGAATAAAAATACAAGAAACAAAAGCATATTTCTTCACATTTTTGAGGCAGATGCCGTTTCAATGAGTCAAGGAGACATTGCATTGTTTATCACTAAAATGCAAGGAATAAACAGCAAAATAAATGTTATAAGGGCAAAAATGCATGCAATATTATATTGGTGATAGTTTAAAGGCTGATAAAAAAAGGCCTGTAAAATCCTCACATTTCTCTCCACCCTAACTACACTCAACCTTCAAACAAACCTGACAACCTCCTGACTGGACTTTTATTCCCAACGAGTGGCCGGACACAAGCTTTGATACTACCTAGATAACATACTTTTTTGAAGGCCTGATTATCATTCATGGATTCACCTAATCGGGGCCTAATTGAGAGCTATTTGCCGAGTGACACAGTTTTGCATGTCCCCTTCTCATTTGCAGGAGAGAGAGTGTGTGTGTGTGTGTGTGTGTATGTGAGTGTGTGTGTCTGTGTGTGACAGAAGGAGAAGAGAGTGAGGAGTATTAGTTCCCTATGGAGACGGGAATCTGGACAATGGACGGTTGGGAGATAGCATGAGGGGTTTGGGCGGACCTCCTGGTGAGCTGTAAAGCACAAACAACTCAGTGTTTCAGGAGATAAGAGAGAGAAAGCCTGTCTCAGCAATCACTATCATCTACCCAAGACCAAAATCATGATACAATGCACCATGCAAGACAACACTACACTACAGAATGAAGCACAACCTCAGCTGAGCCGCATCAATGCACACATCCACCAAACACAAATATACATGCAGTAGCTCACCTTTACAGGAGATATTAGAGATATTTATACATTCTCTAAAAAACATGTAACATCTCAACAGTAGAAAATAGAAGACATAATGCAGGTAATTTATGCCATTTGTAAAAGACGCAGTTAATTAAAGAGTGCCTCCCGTTGTCTTGATTCAGTATCTGCTGTCAGGTGAGATGTTGTCAGGCTATATGTTAGTGTCATTATTCTAATGTTATTTTTGTAACTTGCTCCAAAATAAAGTCTCTTACCTCAGAAAAACAAACTTTCCTGATGTTATACTGTGCTCACTGGTGTTAGCTGGGAAGGATTTGAATGCAGGTATGATTCATTGCATCCATCAGGATCAGCGTTCATTTGTTTTATTAACAATTTATGTTAGTATTGTGTATTTACCGGTAACTGTAGTTTCCACAACCTTAACCCAAATTACCACTTTATTTTCACTTTGTGTTATTATCAGTATTTGAATTGTTGTTGTTGTTTTTTATGTACAAATGTAGAAAGTTTTGTGCGATGGGTAGGTTTAGGGGAAGGGTTAGTGTAAAGGGATAGAATATACAGTTTGTACAGTATAAAAATCATTACGTCTATGGAGAGTCCCCACAATGATAGTGAACCTGTGTGTGTGTGTGTGTGTGTGTGTCACAGTTCTTTTAGTGTTTTGGACTTTCAGTTTGTATTTTGATTCGTTCCTTTGTTCAGTTTCCCGCCATTCCTTTGTTCCCATGGTTACCCTCGTTAGTTAATTTGTCCCAGCTGTGTCTAGTTAATCATCTTGTTTCTGTTCACTACTTTAGTTGCACCCTCACCTTCAGTCTTTTTCAAGTCACTGTTATGTTTATATGGCACCAGTACCTATATAAACGGTATGTACCGGACCGAATCAGAACGCAGATTTCGGTGCCACTTAAATTCAAACATGCTTTCGCGCTTTGGCTGGCGCCGAGCCATAGACAGACGCACTCAGCGCTCGTCACATATCACAACTATTCAGTGTTTTCAACCACCTAATATTTATTTTAGGTTTCAGACATTTAAAGGGTAACTTCAATGATTTAGCATTAGGCTTTGTATCAGTAGAAACCCGGTAGTATATTCAAATTATGGTACTTTCCCCCCTCATATCCCCCTGAGATGAGAGCATTATTATAGAGAATTATGCATTTTATTTCTGGAAAAATTCTTCTGATGACGCAAATATCGTAATTTTGCGTCATCTGAGGATTTTTTGACCGGAGGCTAAAGACTACAGCCACTAGATGGAGCAGTTCCGCATGTTATCAACCCGTCCATAGGGGAGAGATCTCTCACTCACAGAATGTAAGACACAGACGGACAATCATAACGATGCGATGCAGATCAAAGTGAGTGTTTCAACTTCTTAATGAATTCCTGTGATAGTTTAGCTTCCATATGCGATCTGAAAACGTGTCTGACACTGCTGCGTCTGTGACATGACTTTCGTTCGGCTCACTCACACTTTATTGAAAAGACACGTTCAGTTTTTACTTGTAGTGTTTATTCTCTAACTGAACAAAATGATTGTATTACTATGAAGATCAAAACGACGGTGTACGGAGTGGCCTCGTAGGGCAGCGAAGCAAGTGCATTCTGGGAGTTGTTGTCTTTCATCCACAAGACAAAAATTCATTTTCTGTCTTTTCTCAGTCTAGAAGGCACCAAATTCTAAAATAATTTCACATTTCTACTACATAATTGACCCAGTTTAAATACAAAGCTTAATGCTAAACCACTGAAGTAACCCTTTAAATGCTCATTGTCTATGGAAGCGGCAAAAACAATCCTTTCAGACAATTATAACTTGACTATGTGTTTTATTCATATCAGATACACATTATATAGTAACTATATAGTTTACTCTTTTCTCCCAGTTCAGCGGTCACTTACTTTCATGTACTTCGTGAGACGTGAATGAATTTACGTGATGTAATGATCCGATTCTCTGAGGCGCAAACTAACATGGCGCCGCCCATCGCGCAGTATAGATCAACTAACACACATTCACTCACACATATTTGAAAATCAGAATATCAGATAGTTCATGACATAGATATCGGAAAAAAAAAAAACGATACCCAATCCTACTGGTCGTCTGTCTGTTCCTGAGCAACATTATTAAAGTTTCAGTTTGGATTTTGATCTTCAGTTTCTTCAGTTTGTTCCTGCTTCCCGATGCTGTTACAGATGACTAGACGAACCCCTAAAATGGCTAAAAATTCTCTTTTCTCTCTCCAGCAGAACGGACATCCTCTGGAGCTCTTTGTGGAGGAGTTTTTGGATTATTCATATCTGGTGAGCTGGAGTGATTCTTAACTCAAGGCCTACTTAAAGTATCTGAGGACTTTTCCTATGATCATCCAGTCCCATCCTTAAAACATTTGAGTGCTCCAGCTCACCCCAAGCCCTCCATAGCTGCTCCAGAGTTGATTCATGACCAGTCAGCATCCTCAGTCAAGATGGTCGCTACCATGCCTGAGCCTATGTCTTCAGCCAAGATGGCTGTCACCGGAAGTCAGTCCCTGCCGGAGCCAGTGGAGACACACTGGCTGATTGATTTTTGTTATGAGTCACTTCCAGCCACTGACCACAGTATAGAGGGCTCCAGCCCGTGACCAGAGTCCAGAGAGGGCTCTGTCTCCTGTCCCCAGTCAAGAGAGGATTCCGTCTCCTTCCGTCCTCAGTCCAGAGAGGGCTCCGTCTCCTTCCATCCCCAGTCCAGAGAGGACTCCGTCTCCTTCTGTCCCCAGTCCGGAGAGGAATCCGTCTCCTTCTGTCCACAGTCCAGAGAGGACCTCTGTCTCCTTCTGTCCCCAGTCCAGAGAGGACTCCGTCTCCTTCTGTCCCCAGTCCAGAGAGGACTCCGTCTCCTTCTGTCCCCAGTCCGGAGAGGAATCCGTCTCCTTCTGTCCACAGTCCAGAGAGGACCTCTGTCTCCTTCTGTCCCCAGTCCAGAGAGGACTCCGTCTCCTTCTGTCCCCAGTCCAGAGAGGACTCTGTCTCCTTCTGTCCCCAGTCCGGAGAGGAATCCGTCTCCTTCTGTCCACAGTCCAGAGAGGACCTCTGTCTCCTTCTGTCCCCAGTCCAGAGAGGACTCCGTCTCCTTCTGTCCCCAGTCCGGAGAGGAATCCGTCTCCTTCTGTCCACAGTCCAGAGAGGACCTCTGTCTCCTTCTGTCCCCAGTCCAGAGAGGACTCTGCCTCCTTCTGTCCCCAGTCCAGAGAGGACTCCGTCTCCTTCCGTCCTCAGTCCAGAGAGGGCTCCGTCTCCTTCCATCCCCAGTCCAGAGAGGACTCCGTCTCCTTCTGTCCCCAGTCCAGAGAGGACTCCGTCTCCTTCTGTCCCCAGTCCGGAGAGGAATCCGTCTCCTTCTGTCCACAGTCCAGAGAGGACCTCTGTCTCATTCTGTCCCCAGTCCAGAGAGGACTCTGCCTCCTTCTGTCCCCAGTCCAGAGAGGACTCCATCTCCTTCTGTCCCCAGTCCAGAGAGGACCTCTGTCTCCTTCTGTCCCCAGTCCAGAGAGGACTCCGTCTCCTTCTGTCCCCAGTCCAGAGAGGACTCCGTCTCCTTCTGTCCCCAGTCCGGAGAGGAATCCGTCTCCTTCTGTCCCCAGTCCAGAGAGGAATCCGTCTCCTTCTGTCCACAGTCCAGAGAGGACCTCTGTCTCATTCTGTCCCCAGTCCAGAGAGGACTCTGCCTCCTTCTGTCCCCAGTCCAGAGAGGACTCCGTCTCCTTCTGTCCCCAGTCCAGAGAGGACCTCTGTCTCCTTCTGTCCCCAGTCCAGAGAGGACTCCGTCTCCTTCTGTCCCCAGTCCAGAGAGGACCTCTGTCTCCTTCTGTCCCCAGTCCAGAGAGGACCTCTGTCTCTTTCTGTCCCCAGTCCAGAGAGGACTCTGCCTCCTTCTGTCCCCAGTCCAGAGAGGACTCTGCCTCCTTCTGTCCCCAGTCCAGAGAGGACTCCGTCTCCTTCTGTCCCCAGTCCAGAGAGGACTCCGTCTCCTTCTGTCCCCAGTCCAGAGAGGACTCTGCCTCCTGTCATGAGTCCAGAGAGGACTCCACCTCCTGTCCCTCCTGTCCTCGCTCCAGAGTCAGTAGCTCCTCCTACCAAGAAGATTTTGCTACCCATCCACGGAGGCTCTCCCTGAGCCGCCATGGCTCCCTGAACTGCCAGAGCCGCCATGGCTACCTGAGCTGCCTGAGGCGCCAAGGTTACCTGAGCTTCCGGCGCCTCCGTGGTCTCCTGAGCTTCCGGCGCCTCCATGGTCTCCTGAGCTTCCAGTGCCCCCGTGGTCCCCTGTAGCACTGGAAGCTTCCTAGCCAGTCAGCAGCACCCAGATCACCTGCCTTTGTCCTCAAGGACTCCAGGGTGCCCACCTCCGGTTGGACTCCTCTTGGCACAAGGCCACGCCTTCCGGGAGGGGGAGGTAATGTCACGGTTCTGTTATTGTTTTGGAGTTTCAGTTTGTATTTTGATTTGTTCCTTTGGTTTAGTTCTCTACTGTTATGTTAGAGTATGTTTCCCTGGTCGTCTGTATGTTCCTGAGCAACATTATTAAAGTTTTAGTATGGATTTTGATCATCTTCAGTTTGTACCTGGTTCCTGATACCGTTACTGTGTGTGTA
This sequence comes from Gobio occitaniae, assembly GCA_033150135.1. Classification (NCBI taxonomy): domain Eukaryota; kingdom Metazoa; phylum Chordata; class Actinopteri; order Cypriniformes; family Gobionidae; genus Gobio; species Gobio occitaniae. The sequence goes on along the minus strand of JARQWZ010005964.1, from coordinate 48,087 downwards.
CCATTTTTTTTGGGGGGTGGGGTGGGGGTGGGGGGGGGGGTTGGGGTTGGTTTGTAATTAATGACCATGGGAAAATATTCCCATTGCCAAACCAAATGAGGACCACTGCTAGATGTTATATTGATATAGATAGTTACATTTATATTTTCTATAGAAAACAAAAATTTAACTTTGGCAAAAAGTTATTTTCAAACGTTGCATATAACCCAAGCCCAGATAAAAATTCTATGTGTAGTTGTCCATGTGTATGTGTGAGAGAAAGAGAAAGCATGTTTACATGCACACAATCTCCGGAGGCCATGTTTGATTATTCCCTTGTGCTGCTATGTATCTCCTCTACTGAAATCATGTGGGAAATGTAAATCCTCAAAGCAAGAAGGCTCTCTGACTGCTCAAGTTTTCCAGCCTGTGTGATGACTACTTCCTTGTGAATGCTACTATAAAAATATGAATCGCTTCATAAAAAGGAAAATGGGATTCTTTGAGCAATGTGTTGACATGAAAACCTCTAATTCTATGAAAATTGATTCAGAGAGAGGAGAATAAAAAGATAGGCTGACGGATAGAGAGACATCATGCCCGTCCAGCCCTAAAGATTGACTTGGGACATGCGGGCATGCTTCAAATTGATTTATCAACTGTTAAGTATTGATTTGTGAAGGTGCCGAATAACAGTTATTTAAACTGTATAACATACTGTTTAGTACATCTTTAAATTGTAATGATTGCTATTAAATTAATTTCTTTATCCTATGAAGCAGAAGCTGATTAAAAGCAATTTTGATGCCACTTTCCACATTTCGAAAATCATAATTTCACAAACTGGGGGAACTAAATCATGGTCGTCATTCATGCTAATTTTTACAATTTTCACATCTGAATGTTAGCAAAACCTTACCTTTGAGCTTGCAATGAAATAAGTCCTAAATGTATTACATTTGGAGCAAATGGAGGACAAATTATTTTCACAATGAAACTATCCATGAGGTTAAGCACTTGAATGCTTCTCACAAATTATTATAGCCTTCATTAGTTGTAAATTGTATTTTGTTTACAGTAAAATACCACAGCTACAGTCATGCAAATGTTTTATTGCTACCAATTTAACATGCAATGAAAAAGACACATCATGGAGCATAAACTTTCAAAGTTCATCTAGTAGCTCCTCATCTTTGTAAAACTAGTCAAGAACAAAAATATGACTTCTTCCTAGGATGAAAAAGCAGATAAATGGTATGTGATTGATTATAATTGTGCTGACAGTTACTCATTCCTGGAAATGTTGGGAGATGAGTTTGCAGGCTGATACACAAACGCCTCATTGCTGCATTAGGCGACCTGTGGCCTACACATCACAGCTGACTGGCAGTGCTGAGTGCAGCGTTACAATCTATTTGTATAACTGCAAAATATGCTTTGAGGACTACTTGGTAATTCATTCAATTTAGTGTTCATTCATGTCCAACTTTCCAAAACAAGACTCATGTTAGACTATGACAAAAGCAAATGCATATTTGAAAGTAAAAACTCACAAGATTTAAAAAAAAAAACTATGCTTTGTTAATATTAAATTATATAAACCTATATTAGGTATAATTTGCATTTGACATGTCTGAAAGATAATAAAAAAATCTCAAAAATAACAATTGTATTTTATATGAAAACAAATGTTATATTTTCTAAATGATTTCAAGAAGTCTCTATGCTTACCAAGGCTTTATTTTTGATCAAAAATACAGTAAAAACAGTAATACTGCAAATAATTATTACAATTTAAAATAACTGCTTCTATCTGATATAATATATATTGTATAATTTATTTTAAAAAGTAATTTATTCCTGTGATGGCAAAGTGGAATTATTGTGCAGCCATTACTTCATTATTTAATATCACATAATCATTCAGAAATAATTCTAATATGCTGATTTCCTGCATCTCTAATTTTTTATTTAAGTTTTTATTACAGTAATTTCAACATTCCCTTACATTTGGATGGTCTCTGAAATCTTAGTAAAGACAATAAACCATTGAATATATTGGTTGAAAGAAAAAAAACATATGTGAAACAGAAATTACATCAATAATAGCAACAAATATAAGTAAGAGATGGATTTCCTGCATCTCTTATTAACATTACTTATTATTATTAACATTTAAAACAGTTGTACTGCTTGATATTTGGAAACCATGCTACATTTATCTCAGGATTCTTTGATGAAAAGTTCAAAAGAAGAGAATTAGTTTGAAATATTAATATTGTGTAACATTATAAATGTAATAACTGTAACTTTTAATCTATTTAATGCATCCTTGCTAAATAAAATTATTTTATATACTTTTAAACAATAGTGTATATTTCCAAACAACAAGTTCTGTTTTTAACTCTCTGGAATATTTGATCCTGACCGGTTAATAAAAATAATACTTTCAACTTAAATTAATGATTCACGTCCATTTATTTATTCATTTGCTTGAACAGGTCACGAGAACACAGGCAAAGACAGAGAGAACCACATGCACAGTCTGCCTGTGAACATTGTGCAAAGCAATCGCTTCTAGGATTACGCGCATACTAGAACCATTACTTTTTGCTTATTCATTTTTTTCTCCTTTCCTTCCTCTCTCACTTTCCTGTCTCGCTTTTCCGGAAGCCAAACTTTTCAGTTCATTAACAGTCCATAAAAACAATTTCAATTACAATCATTCTCCTTTTTACATGTTTACAACTTAGGATGGAATTCTCTGCGTCGGAGAAGGGGGATGTTTTATGCATCAGAGTACCGTGAGCGAATATGATCCTCACTGGGCTGAGGTGGGACTAGCAGGAGGTTAATCATATGAGTTACAGAGCATTAGAAACGAGGAGAGAAAAAATGTATTGAAATGACAATCTGCTTTTCTCAACCCAGCACTGGTGGGAGAAGCGCCGAAAGGCTTGAATTTCCTTTAGGCTTCCACTGTCTGCCTCGTGCACCTGGAAGCAATCAGGAGTAACCTTATTACATAGAATAACAAGTACTATTTATACCACTGATCACACTTGCCTTATTTCTCTAATGGTGCCAAGATTCAGTTGCAAATTGCTTGTGTCACTTTCCCCCTGCAACTACTAAGAAGGTGTTGGTGACCTGTCCTAGTGAATAAGAGGTGAGAGGTGGAAAATGGGAGTGCAGAAACGATAAAATGACTATGTAACTACTAAAAACCCCAGCAAAACCCCCGTGAACACGGTGAGTCAAAAATAATTCGGAACGAGGCTGCACAACTCTAGAATTTCATAAAATCAGACTGGCGTAAATAAGCTATGACAGCTCTTTTGAGACGCCTCTATTTTAAAACCAATTAAAAGATACATTAACACCAGAGGTCAAGGGCATTGCCATCTCTGTAGTTACGGTGTGTTTATGTAGTGAGGCCTTTGCTATATAAATGTTTGGCTATATTTCTACTTTAAGCAAACATAATCCAATTTTACGCAATTGACGGTTATTATTTATTTGACAATTTGATTATGAGTGATCTAGTATTTTAGACCAGGCTGTACCCTACTTCTATGTTTAGCTTTCAAACAACGTCTCATATTCATCTCAACACATCCCCCCCACCCCCCCTCGCAGTTTTTTATTTTCATGGCAAGTATGTAGCGCTTCGAAAACGATCTGTCCCATCTTCATTCACAAATAAATGAATGCTGATACAGCACCATAACTCTCAATCCGTCTCCCTTTGGGACTGTCTAGTCCACCAAGGCGAATTAGAGCTCCCGTTCTCCCCTGAGAGAGCTTGCCCCATTTTACGACAATCACAACTGTAAAACATGAGCCCTGATTTTCTTTTCAAAGTCTTTAGAGCTTGTTTTAATTTTTCAGGCATTCGTTGGCAATAAAACAGGCGTTGAGTGAATCAAAACATTTCAATGCAAGACACATCTCCACTCGGTGACTGGACTTCAGACTCGGCACACAAAGAGACTGAAGGAGAGGAAATTTGCTGAAGAGGTTGCACGAAGGATTATGTTGTGATTTTAATTGAAAGGATTGTGAAATCGGCCCTATTCAGCTCATGGCGTCTCACAGCTGGGGCACTGGGATGGAGGCCTACTTTAACGGCACACTGAATAACCACCCTCTTTACCCACAATCCACCTCAGTAGCCTGATCTGGCATGCCAGCGTCTCATTGGCTTGTCGTCTGATTTCAGTTAAAGACCCCCTCCCTGGCAACCCATTTGGTAGCGAAGGGAGAAAAATAGCACCAGCAATCACTTGGAGGAGCCAACCAATCAGGTTATTCACACCAACATGGGCGCTATTACCTCCCAGTTTTACTATAGAGAGAGGCACATTTCGAACAGACGAAAAGACGTAAAAAGAGACATGGAAAAAATATGTTTATGAGCACTGTAGCTTGATCCTCATAACTAGAAACAGAGAACATCAAGAGACGTGCAGACTGGTTGAGAAAAACATGGCTGCCACAAGACAAAAGGTTGTGCATATAATGCAAAAAAAGTGGAACTGAGACAGACCTGCATTTCCTGACTGAATGCACAAAGTTCAGTGAAATTCGAACCCCAAATTAAACAGATTTTCCCAAATTTGACAACATGTCAAGCAACGAAAACCTTTCCTATCTATTAGAGGAACACAAGTACAAGCATGTAGCATCGTGTGCGTGTTTGCCTGTCACAGTATGATGGGTTAGTGAACATTGTGCCTTCTCTTCTTGTCTCTTCCGTCTCAGTTAATGTACTTTCTTAACTTTATCTTCTTGTTTTACTATTAATATTGTACTAGTAGTACAATGTTTCCTTTAACTTAATATTATTTTGTCTTATTTATCTTTTAAAAAACAGTATAAGCAGTTTTATTATACAAGTTACCATTATTTGTCATGCCAATGAAGTATGCTGAAAAACACACAGAGAGAGCGAGCGAAAAAAAAACTGAAAGCAGTACTGAAAGCAGTAATGCAGTGAAAGTGAGAAATACACAGGTGAGGGAGAGGAGGCAAATGATGAAAAATTATTTCAATTTTTTTATGATAAAGGACAATAGAGGCGCTCATCACTTTTTTGCCATCTTCTGTCCTTGCACTAAGCAGGATTTTGTGTGTGTGTGCACATAAAAAATATGTGTGTGTTTATATTTAAAAAAGTAAAAAGAATATACGCTTTTTATACAGTATGCCACTACTGTTTTTTGTTAAGAATTTAATATTTGTATTTTTTGGTGGGGTACGGTTAGTCTATATTCATTTTATATAAAAACAATGAAAGTCTATGAGCTGTCCTCATTTAGACAGCTAAGTAAACATGAGTGTGTGAGAGAGAGGGAGAGAGAAAGAGAGACAGAGACATGCCTCTGATGGGCCCCGAAATCTGCCACAGGCATGAATGTCTTCTTGTTCAGATGGCCAATTATCACAAATGAGGCAACAATTAAATAATTAGCTAAAGCCCGATGTAACAGGCTCTAGTCACAATAAAGACAAAGACGGGACACAAAGAAAGGATGTGTAATTAAAAGTAGTTGGTAAAAACGAGGAAACATCTAAAAGCAATGCTTCACTAATCTTTGAGAGACAAATCACGCACCTATCAGAACAACATTATTGAAATGTATTTTTAGTTAAATTCATAGTTCTTTTTACACTATATGTGCTAAAAAACCTTATTAATCTATATATATTAATATATATATATATTAGGGACGGTAAAATTCACCGATTCACATCAGCATAAAAGTTAGCAATGCATCGATTTTAAAAAGTGTGCATCAGATTAAGTTGGCATTTGTATCTCAATGCATCATTTCTAACATGTTTTCATCGGTAAACAATGATTTAATAATATTTCATTATAAGTAGATGCGCTATACTTTTATTATTTAGAAAGTGACCAACAATTTGTAACCAATATTTTATATGTAGATTGATTTTTCCTCTTGAAACTGTTTCTCAAGTGCATTCTCTCATCACCACGGCTGCTACGTGAATATGACGTAGACTATCACAACACTACGGAGACCGAGGCATGTCCTGAGGCCCAGGTATACTTCACTTTCCACGTTCCGCTCGAGTATACTCATTTCAAAGTATACTCCTTTGGCCGTAAGCGTGGAAAGGCACTTTCGGCACGTGCACACTATCTAGTGGACTTTTGTTTTCAAGCTCCCAATTCAGTCACACATGCTTTGTTGCACAATATAGATTAACATGGCAGAGGTAGAGCTGCATCTTCCACCAAATAATTACAAATCCAATGTTCGGAAACACACAAAGTCAGAAGACACTTAAATTAATTTATGATTTGCTGTGTGTCTGAACCAAATAAATAAAAGCGAACTATCTGTCCTATATTGAATTGCATTGCATCATATTTTTTTCCATTGCATCTTACTGCATTGAATCGCATTGTGTTGAATCGAATAGAATCAAAATCGGATCATACTGCATCGTAACAGGGGTGAATCGTATCACATCGCATCGGTAGCTGCTTCAAATGTATCTTTAATATATCGTATTGTTGGCTATGCATTGAGATTTGTAACGCAACGGCCTCAGTTTTGAATATGCATATCCCTAATATATATATATATATATATATATATATATATATATATATATAAATAAAAAAATAATAGCGGTGGCTATTCTTTAAACTGTGCAGTGAATATCCTCATACCAGAGCAACCAGGTAAGTGGAGCTTTTAGATGTAAAAGCAGCATGTGCGAGAGTGTGTGTTTGTGTGCGACACAGAAACAGCATCTTGCTGCGACACAACAAATCTCCTTGGCTCAAGGATTTTGCACCTAGGTGTAAATTGGAGCCTGTTTCGGCCAAGAGTAAACAGGTATTTTCGTGTCGGGACCTGAGCACCATGCAAATCTGAATTCCATCTGTGTTAGTACAACTCAAAGCCCACTGTGTATCAGGCGGGAGATTTGAGACAAGCATACATTTGAAACACAGAATGTAAACAGCAGATCATATCTGCTATGAAGACTCTTAGCGCCCCAGTATCTGTTTTCTAAAAGAAAGCGGGAAACAGAGAAACCGAAAGCTAGACAGGAGGGGGTGGTGCAGAGCTAGGGCACCATGGACTCCTGCTGAGGAGAGCCAACTGTGCCCTCTAATGGCTGCATATCAGCTGAGCAGAGATTGAAACATCCTGTAAATTTCAGCAAGTTGACTTCCAAGCTGTTCTTTCAGATGTGTTCTTGCTATTGCATTGGCGCCAAGACCTGCTTTGACTGTCAAAGCATTAAAAGCACATGTCAAAAGTAGCTATGAATGGAAAATGCATGCAGATTGCATGTTGCTGACGGGTTTTAAGAGGAGTCAAACAATATGAGACTGTCGTTACATGTTTGAATGTTCTCTACAGAAGTGCTCTCATGGGTGTTACATAACATCAGCACAGAGTTGTAAGTAAAATAAATCAATACAAGTAATAAAGAAGCTAAACCTTTGACCTGTATTACATGGGTTAATAAAATTATAAAGTCACTCTTACCCTTGTGAAATCCCCCTTCACTTCCATGAAAACTGCACCTTCCTACTGCACTTTCCCGCGGACAGCCGCAACATTATAAATATGAGCTGTGTTTTTTTTCAAGACTTTTGATAGATTAGTGATGAAAAATCCCATAAGTACGTACATCAAAGTTAAAAGGTGAGCTCTGCTCAGCTGAGAACAACTTATGTGGGAGGTGTACTGGCGATGGGTCGACGGGATTGAGAGAGAAGCGTCAGAAGGGGTCAGCACCATTGTGCACATGTCAAACGGAGGGGGCCATCTCACAGAGGACGCCCGTCTTGCTGGGTTCTTGTTTAGGCTGCCTATCCACGGCTAAAGACGTTTAGGTTGGATATGTGGGGGAGAGAATATTAGCTTTGGTCTTCACCCCACCTAAGGTGAGGAAACAAGGGAAGCACAGCATTAACCCAACCCACCCAAACACTGGGCAGGAGAACCGCAGCGATTGAGGGCGAGACAACGGAGCTCCAGCAGAAAACCAGAGAAAAGATTCCGTGCCAGGGGTGGAGGGATGGAGAGATGTGGGGGGAAATGCGGGCGGACAGGGGGAGGGCTCACAAAGGAGCGGCGCAGGGATGAAGACAGCCTTGAAGATACCTGAGAGACAGCGGCAGAGTGGAAAGCCACGGATGATGTGTCAAAAGCAGCAAATGCGCTCTGACACGGGTCAATCCCTCCCCTGCCTCTATAGGTCAGAACCCCGTCACCCTGGCAACCGTTCAGACTGTGTATCTATGGCAGCGAGTGAACCGATTCACACAGATAGATTTCAGCACTTCTCACAAACTTCATTAAGCATTCAGACCTACAAATAAATAGATATGTTCGCACTTAAAAATTAGACATGCAAACAGAAACACATACAATGTAAACATCTGAGCAATGAGGACAAATGCATACACGTGTTTTATCTCCATTTCTTCTTGGTAACATTCTCCCAAGCAGACTTTGTCTTCAGGACAGTCCCAAGAAAAGCACACTAGTGACTATACCTTGATATACAGTATATATTTAAAATAATTTTTTTTATAGATAATACATTTTTATATAACCCATTTATTGATACAAGTTATTATTACAACAATACAAATATTAATCACAATTTATATTGTTTAATGATATTTAAATTTACATTTTCAGTGCCCATTACTAGATGCGTTTTTCTAAGGGATAAAAATGTTACTTTCAAAGATGGTATCTGTGCCCCGATCGCTCTACATGAAGCCCCACCCTGATACGGTCTGTTTTTGTCTCCCCTTAAATACACCGTAACACAAGCCAGATTAATCTCACCGCTCCATCACACACACACACACACACACACACACACACACACACACACACACACACACACACACACACACACACACACACACACACACACACACACACACACACACACACACACACACACACACACACACACACAGTTTTAAGTGCATGAAAGGACCTATGTATGCACACACAATGAGGACATCTTCTTTTACAGGCTGCGGTTAGTATAATATTCTACTTTTTAAAAAAATGTATCTTTAGTTTTGTTCCAGATGACTCAGATCAGCAAATTGTTCTAATGATAACAGAAATTAAACATCTTCAGGCAAAAACTTAAGGTCACATGAAATAATGAGACTCTTTGTATTCTGCTTGATGAAACATGAAAATAGTTTTGTAAACCCTGTTGTTAAAATCAAGCATGCAACATCCAGGAGCTGCATACAGATATTAAACCACTCTAGGAATGTTTTAAGAAAATTAAAAATGACTGTTTTCGTTCTTGTTGTTATATTATTATTGGTATTATCCCTACTTATGATGTAGCCCTACACATTCTTACAAAATAAATTGAAGTTTTCAAAACAACACAGAATGTCTTCTATGCAAATGGAAAAATTCTTTGGATGCATTCTTGGTGAAATGGCATGTGGATTGCTATATTTTAAACGTTCAAAAATGTAAACCACGTTGTTAAATAAATATTAATTTATTTTACAGACCCTTCAGGTCATTTTACATTCCTTTAAATAAAAACAATAAATAAATAAATGAAAAGGTAAATGGTAAAATAAGGCAGTTTCAATCTGCATTGAAACATCTCTGGAATGCTGTAATTATTGCAGAAATCTTTTTCAAATAATCCTTTTTGTAAAAACAAATTTAAAAATACGTTGATAGCTATGTACTTACAATGGAAGAGCTGAAATGGAAGAAGTGCTTTTTATAAAAATATCGGATCATCGGAAATATTTATTTAGATTACATTTGTAGTGTTTTTTTATTTTTATCGTGATCTAATGCATGCTCACTCCTATTTGAAATTGTACATGCTATAAAACATTTTCTTACATATACTCAATACAATAAAATAATGTTTCACATAAAAAAATAATAAAATTGAAATTACAGAAAGTAATTAGAGCTATTTCAGTTATAGACTGAATAACTAATGGATAAAGTTAGTCTAAAATAAATGCAACTACATTTAAATATGACTAAAAATAAGAAGCAATATCCAATATCTTACTAGCAATGTGTGCTCTGAGATTCAAATGGTTGGAGTGTTTTCTCATTTTAATTTTAACTTTAACTTAAGAAAGGGAAATAACACTAAAAGTGAATCACTTCTGAGGGAATGGTAAAATAATGCAGAAGTAAATTAAACTTGTATTTGATAAGGTAAGAAAAAGGAAAGAAAATGTGTTTAAATATCTGTGGGTGTCACAGGAACAGAGGAGAGCAATTCATTATAATCTTATTAGCATTTCTTTACATTATGTGAATAGCGGAGTGACTATGAAGTATGACTAATTAGTTTATCTAAGGCGCAATATGGCACTAAAATACACATGGTGATTCCTAACCCTACGGAGAATGGAGCTGAAATAACAATAAAAAAAACATTTGCAATTATTACTGGGACACTGAAATGATGTATTATGTTTATATACAGTATATAAAATAAAATCACAAAAAAATATTATAACTAACAGACTTTTTTATAATTAACTATACCTAACTATAACTATAAACTACAAAATAGTGCAAATTTAAATAATTAAATCACAAAATAAACTAATATGATTTTTTCAATCATAAAGTGTATAAAAAATGTCCACCATTGCGATACTTGCACCTTTTTTCCCTTTCTGTCTCCGAACACTGAGACAAATGGTCATAAATCAGCATTTCTCTTCCAAAACAGCTCAAAACTGATAATGATATCAGCGCCTCATCAATATTGATGGCCGTATATAGTACACAGCAGAGATGGAGGGCTACCGTAATGAGCTCCATTATGAGTTAAGGGAGGAGCAGGCGAGTTGTGGTAAAGAACAGAGGCGCCACAGTTCTGTGCACTTTAGAAGGTACGGCCATGGACCAAAAAAACAGCTTCAGTCCCATCGAGGGACTAATGACTGAGCAGAGAACTGAAACAGCAAAGGGTGTGGGCTGAAACACAGAGGAACAGAGTGCTGTTTGTAAACTAAACAGAAGCAGAATACTGGCTTCTTCAGGCATTCTCACGTTACCTTGAGGTGACTTTTGAGGCAAAACTTAATGCAAAAGGTCCACTCGGCCTTCGGGTGCTACTTCAAAGGCAAAGCCACAGCTCTCTTCCCAATGTGGTGTGGTGAGAACTCTGTACCCTGACCTGATCTGAGCTGGCAGACAGCTGGGCCACATGGAGCCCCTCTCCGGTGTTCGGAGAACCAGTGCATCTGCCGCTGAGCCGAGCATGGGCTTCTACTGTATATTTAGAATTGACAGATTGCTGTGTATATTTCCCCGAGTTTTCTCTCTGACTTCCACAACCTTTTCTCCTCTCTGTCACTCTTTGCAGGTACAGTAATGAGGCCTGCAGAGAGAGATAGAGAGATAGATTGAGAGAGATAGAAAGTGGGACTTCTCAGGAGAGAAGCAAGAAGTTGCAGAAAGAATGTTTGCATGTTGGTGTATGTGTGTACTCATTATAGAATGCTGGATGTCATCCCACATGTTGTGACTAAAGAGAAGGATTCAAAGGAGGATGAATTGAGAAAAAAAAAAGTTTAAAACAAGTACACGTAAAGTCTGAATGCCTCCCCAAGTCCAGCTCAGAAACTGGATTGCCACGGACTGTACATTAAGTTCAATTATACAGAAATAAAACAAAATATCATCCATCTAAAGCCACTTATTAATATATAGTTTTGTAATTTTATAAATTAAGCTTTTTATGTAAATATCCAGATTTTATTTTTAATATTTAATGTTTTAAATATACTACATGGTAAAACTACGTGGTTTCTGTAATTATTACACAACTCTCTAATGTTTTATTTTATTTTGTCAAAAACTTTTGTATATTTACCACTGACAGGTTGATATGAAACTTGCAAAGAAAAATGCAATTTTACCATGCAAAGTTATACAGCGATGGCTTAGAATGCAGTGAGTGATTAAAAGATAATTTGAGTACAATGATTTTTTGTTATAGACCCCAGCAGGGAGAAACGTCTTCATGTGCGATGCCATTTCATTGTGTTGGCAGTTGGAGGCCATTTTGTGTGGGCACTGGAGGAGATGACAGTCGCTGCATATATACCAGATGCCTGCCACTGACAGAAACTTCATCAGGATAACACACTCTTTGAGTAAGGAGAGAGAGAAAGGGCAGGAAGAAAAAAGACCATCGGATGAGCACACTCACACACGCATACACACACACACACACACACACACACACACACACACACACACACACACACACACACACACACACACACACACACACACACACACACACACACACACACACACACACACACACACACACACACACACACACAGAATATTTACAATGATCTACTCCATCTCTCTTCAAGGACCTCTGCCATTTACCTCCCATAGCCATGGTGACCTAACTGTAACCCTTCACAGCAGCTTTGTGAGCTCTCCCTACCATCATCTCAAACTCCTGAGCACAAAATTGCACCACTATTTACAAACAATTAAAATGTGTGCTCTCTAAACAGACCAAAACCTTCACTGAGGCTGAGTGTTGTCAAGTAAAGAGCACTATGGATGATCATCAGGCCATAACTGATCTCACCATTCCCTTACCACAAGGACAGCACACATCTAAAAAGAGGTCACACAACAAAAACAACAACAAACTTGTTGTACATATATATATATATATATATATATATATATATATATATATATATATATATATATATATATATATATATATATATATATATAATTTTATATTCTATCCCCATACACTAACCCTACCCTAAACCTACCCATCACAGAAAACGTTCTGCATTTTTACGTTTAAAAAAAACCCCATCATTTAGTATGTTTTATCCATTTCCCTTGTGGCTGGTCCCCACAATGTAGGTGTTTTCAGGTCTTACTATCATTGTGGGGACATTTGGTCCTCTCAATGTAAGATAAACCTGTACACACACACACACACACACACACACACACACACACTTTCAAAAAACTTAATTTGGTATGTTTTATAACCTGTTTTCCTCATGGGGTCCAAAACATTTTCAGTTGGGAATAACAGGTACACAGACACACAGACAATAAATAACTTTTACACCTTTAAACTACTACTACTAGTACCAGTACTGGTAGTACGACACCCCTAGCACTAGTAGTAGCAGCAGTATCAGTAATCTGATGAAATGTGTATAAAGGAATATTAAAAAAAAAAAATAATAATAATGATGATAATAATAATAATAATAATAATAATTGCATTAATATTTAAATGGTGCATTTCACAGGTAGTTTAAGACTAGCTTTAGATTTGTTTAAATGTACTGTAAGGGAATACTAATATTTTTAAAAGCTAATGAAAATATGACTTTTTGGTGAGTTGATAATGTAATAATCTATTATAATAATTATTACATTATGAGCTCAAGATTTTATTACATTTTGAGAAAAGTATTACATTATGAATATTTGATTACTGAATTAATTTAATACTTATTACACTATGTGCAGTTATTACATTATTTATTAATACAATAAATATTAATTACATTTTATAAAATTATATAATATTATAACTTAATTTTTCAGTTAGATCCAATAAAATTGATTTCTGGATAACAGGCCTCTGTTACTTTTTGATGACGGACAACATTGAGTATTTGATTGGCTCTGAGCAGGAAGAAACAGACATACGTTTTCAAGGACAGCAGACTAATTGGTCCTGTGTGTTTTATTATGGACACGGGACTACATTTTTGATACTGCAGAGCCAGGGTTGATTGCTTCAGGGCGCCCTTTGTGTGGGCAAATGTGTGTTTAATACGTTTACGTCCATATTCGCTTTCACACAGTACTGGAATGAAATGACATTGGGAGACATTTTATTTTGCAAGTAAATGAGAAGGCAGTGCTTTGTGATGCTTTTCAAACCAAAGGAGTTTCCAATTAGCCCTTGAGCTCAAGTGGGAACATTCCGTAAAGAGGTAGGAATGTGAAGCACAGAATTTGTATTACTTTTTTAAAACAAAAAGTTAGAATGTAGAATATAATTTAGAAAAATATGCAAAATAATAATATAAAATGTAGGTAAAATACAAATGATTAAATACAGATAATAATAATACATTTTTAACTATGAGATTTAGTAGTATCTTAAGGTAACCACAGCACATTTTCATTTTTTTCTACTGTGAATTCATACAGAATGCATTGTAACTTTATAACTTTTCTAGGCAGCACTTCTATTTCTTTCCCCTGTAGCACATCTATGGCACATCCCCCTGTTGTTCCCTATTGAAAGTTTGCCCTCAACAAGATGAAAGCTTGTCAGAGAACAAGTCAGTTTTAATCTGACAGGGACATCCTCACAGCAATGCGCTTCTTGCCCTCTCTAAGCTTGCCCTTCCCCTTAAACAAAACTGACATCTTTAATAACATTTCTCAGCCCCTTAGCTACAAGTTAGAGTCTGAGCAAACAAGGTTCTCTTTCATACTAGCTTGGAGAAAAGTCTATTACTTTAACTATTAACTGGTAGCTCATCTCAGAATGCAGTGCTTCACAAGGGGTCAGTAAATGAGAGGGATGCTTTCTTGGCTTCTTACATGTGTTGTGTATGGTGACTTGGATCAAAAGGGGCTTGGGTGACTACACTGTTATTATTATGTTTTCTGTCATAAGGTCTTTTATTTCTTCTCTTCTCTTTTTGACTGGGTTGCATGCCATGAGAGAAAGGCCTTCAAAATAGCTCCCGCTGCTAACGTTATGGATGAGTGAAGCATTAGCAAAAGATAATACATGGCTGTTGGAATACGAACAGTGTAAGCTGGGGGTGCTTGCATGGTATATGGATGTATTTGTGTATCCCAGGTGTCATGGGAAAAGCACATGTAACTGTGAATGAAAGCACATAAAGCTACACGTCCAATCTGCATAATAAGGCTGTTCTGCTCACAGTGGTTAGTCGTGACAGTTTCTTTAAATTCTCAGTATGGTTATTAGTAAAATCTCAAATTTATGAAACATTTTATTGCATATACATTTATATTTTGAAGTTTGCCTGAACTGTATGAAGGTCACAGGACCCTCATGAGTCAATCTACCAATTTATAAATTCAATGACGTGAAATATCTAATGGTGGATTAAAGAACATGTGCATTTAACACAAAGGGACATCAGGCTTTCAATGACCGGCATTAAAAGACAAGTCAAGCCACCTTTTTTATATAGCGCTTTATACAATACAGATGGTTTTAAAGCAGCTTGACTGTAATAAAAAGGAAAATAACGATCAATGATGCAAACTTCATCAAATATGAGACAGCTCTACAGAAGACAATAGTTTCATTTTTCAGCTCAAGTCAGTTGAGTGTTGTTTCAGTTCAGCTGAATAGCTGAATAACTGTATAATGATAATTAATTATGAAATTAGTTCAATTTAGCTATAAGCATCTCTACATTTAGAGTCAGTTCAGATCCAATTCACACCAATAAGAGTGTCAATGTTGCAAAAATGTGTCAATTATGAAACAAAGATGATTCAGCTATAAAGCAGCTCTGTGGAAAAAAAGTGCTGTCATCATCCAGCTCAATTCAGCTCAATTTTTGTTCTCATCCATTAATGTCAGTGGCATCAAATCGATAATATTACTGTCTTGTAAACCACAAATAAGCAAGCCAAAAGCGACAGTGGCAAGGAATCCAAATGAAAGAACATGGTGTGAGGACATGCACATACCCAATGAATATCCTAGAAAATTTAGTAGAATATAATATCTAAGGCACTACTTCAAGGAATAGTTCATCCAAAAATGAAAATTCTGTCATCATTTACTCAACCTCAAGTTGTACCAAACATGTATACATTTCTTTGTTCTGCTGTACACAAAGGAAGATATTTGAAAGATTATTTGTAACCAAGCAGATCTCGCCCCCCATTGACTACCATAGTAGGAAAAAAATACTATGGTAGTCAAGGGCGTAGGTTTGATTTTGAAATTGGTTGGGGCATTCCCGGAAGCTGAGGATTCAGGAAATTCAAGGACAACTTTAATATAACTTCGCATCCAAGAGAACGATCTACTCGGTAACCATGTGTTAAAGGGATAGTTCACCCAAAAACAAAAATTTGTTTTTCTGCTTACCCCTAAGGCATCCAAGATGTAGGTGTCTTCGTTTCTTCAGTAGAACACAAATGAAGATTTTTAACTCCAACCGTTGCTGTGTGTCACTCATATAATGCTTGTCAATGGGGTCTAGTTCTATTAGAGTAAAAAAAACATGGACAGACAACTTCAAATTAAACCCCGCGGCTCGTGACGACACTGATGTCTTAAGACACGAAACGATCGGTTTCTGAGAGAAACCGAACGGTATTTATGCAAATATATCACCTCATATCAGACGTATGTCTTCAGCTCTCCAGACTGCCATCAGTTCCCGTAGGTGAGGTCAAAATAGCGGCCGGGTCATAGATATGTATACGTAGATTCCTCATTCGAGCGATCCACGCCATGATCCACGCAGGCACTAATGAGGTATCTATGTATATATCTATGACCCCGGCCGCTATTTTGACCTCACCTACGGGAAGTGATGGCAGTCTGGAGAGCTAAAGCGTTCGCATTATATGAGTGACACACAGCAACGGTTGGAGTTAAAAATCTTCATTTGTGTTCTATTGAAGAAACGAAGACACCTACATCTTGGTTGCCTTAGGGGTAAGCAGAAAAACATAACATTTTCGTTTTTGGGTGAACTATCCCTTTAAAGGGGGTGGGGAAACACTCAGTTTCAGTCAGTCTCATGTCAATCTTGAGTACCTATAGAGTAGCATTGCATCCTGCATATCTCCGAAAAGTCTTTATTTGTATTATAATTATAAAAGGAAGATGCGCTGTTCCGAGTCTTTCCGGAAAAAGCCGTGCGGCTGGGGGCGTATCGTGTGGGCGGAGCTAAAGAATGTCGAGCGCGCACCGCTGTTACTGTGTTGAGTGCGTCTGAAAGCTGCGTCATCCCTAAAAGCGGGAAAAAAACTTTATTCAACATAAAAAATGGCTTTTAATCAGATACAGCCATACATCTATGATCCGGAATCAGACCCAGAGGCTGAAGTTGAACAGGAGCAGCAGCAAAAACGACTAGAGCAGGACATCTCTATGTGGTATAAGTTACACTAACTATATAATATGCTTAGCGGCTTGTGTTATTTACACATTTATAGTTTAATTATATCGTGTGTGTGTGTGTGTGTGTGTGTGTGTGTGTGTGTGTGTGTGTTTACGCGTGGTTTGTGTAGACATGATTTGTAGTAAGCAGACTGGTTTTGCGCGTCAGGCTAGTGTTTACATAGAAAGACATGGAATAGTAGCGCATTTGAATGAAGAAGCGCGCTTATTTAGTTCAACATATTTCCCCATTCTTTGTGTATTGTTGTTTGGAGTGCTTTTACAATACACAAACATACACATATAGTGGCCAGCTAAACAAATGTACACACTATACATCGCATGCTCCATTGATCAATACGTGGTCATGTTTGGGCTAACGTTACTTGATGGGCATAGGCAAAAACAGACATTTGAAGCAGTCTTACTCACTGCCTGCGGTTCCAACGTTGGGACCTTTATCGTTGGGACCGCTCCATCCTTCAGTATTAGGCGATTTGAAAATCCACTCCATCCACTTTTGCCTTAACGCGGGGTTATTTGGCTACAAGCCAGCGCTTTGATGGCGTAGCCTTTTGCTTTCACGCTCTCTCTCTCTCTCTCTCTCTCTCTCTCTCTCTCTCTCTCTCTCTCTCTCTCTCCTCTCTCTCTCTTCTCTCTCTCTCTCTCTCTCTCTCTCTCTCTCTCTCTCTCTCTCTCTCTCTCTCTCTCTCTCTCTCTCTCTCTCTCTCGCGCGCTCTTCCGGTAGAATTGTCCGTACGGCCCATACAAGGAAATTCCGCCCTGTTGACGTCAAGCGGACCCATGATCGAAAAAAACTTTCCGAAACTTATGACTAACAGGAAGTACTAATTTTGGCAAAGAATACTCCCATCAAACGTCCACCTTAGCTTTTGAAACTGTGTCCATGTTTAGCATGGGAATCCAAGTCTTTAACAGTGCAAAAAGATCAGTATGCATGAAACAGCATTTCACCCCCCCTTTAATTACCCCAGGTTCATTTTTCACCGTAGTTGTCCTTTAATAGGATAATGCATTAAGGTTTTTAGTCTATATTGACCTTAACAATATGTTAATTAATTAATTAATTCCAAGAAACACGATTTCAAACAGACACAAGATACAAGATTTTTCTTACCACATTGGCAGATAATTTTGCTTGTTTTAAGCAAAAACTCACTTCGTTTTGATTTGATTTTTCAGAAATCCAGAAAAAAAATATTGTATGTCATTTTACTTATCTAGTAAATGCGTCTTGATTTAAGAATTTTTATATATTTAGACTTGAAACTAAATAAATAAGAAAAGCATTTTTTGCAGTGTAGTCAATGTCAAAGTGTCTACAGTCTTGTTCCTTGCTATTTGAAAAAGCAAAACACATGTCTGTGTCTGTCCTTAACAGAAATGAACTGGTGGCTTATTTGTTTCGCATCAGTATTGTCCAGTTTGTCCAAAAGGACACACAGCAATACTGTTAAGTCTCACTAGTGACATTGTTGTTCAATACCATGTCTTCAGTCTCCTAAGAGCACTGAAACTTCTTTCAGCCTCAGCTGACAAGGGTTTTAACTCTCACTTTAACAAGACCAAGCCATGTTGTGTTTTTTATGTTTTAACCTACCCTACCCATCACACAAATTTTTACATTTTCAAAAAACATTGCTTAGTGTGATTTATAAGCTGTTTTTCTCATGGGGACAAAAAAATGTCCTGAGAAGGATTTTGGATATTGCCATCTTTGTAATGTAGGGTTTCACACCCACACACACTAGCGTTTAGGTTTGCCACTTCTCCCGCGATTGTCATACATTGAATCAATATGTGACGCGATTACCGCATCTAGGTTTCAGATGGAGAAGCTTTACAGCTTTGCACACTACCAAATGTAGCTACGGCCTCTCACAAGTAAGAAATAAAAAAACAAAGCCAATCGGATTAGCGATTTGGGTTCAGGAGGCAGGACTCAGATCTATTAACCATTTGTGTACCAGGAATTGTGAATTTTTCGCAGAACGATGTTTCCTGGTTAAATAAAGGTTAAATAAAATAAGTAATAAATAAAAACCACAAGATTTAGATTTTAATTTTTTATCGAAAATATTGCTAGGAACAAATCAGTGTCACTGGATATTGGTAGAGACATGTCCCTAGCGTCCCTACTAAATTCTACGCCCCTGATGGTAGTCAAAGTGAGATCTGCTTGGTTACAAACATGGACAGAATGTTCATTTTTTGGTGAACTACCCCTTTAAGAACTGTCAAATTTTGCAATGCATAACTGTTGTGGTATACAAGCATGCTTGAGAACTAGAGAAAAGGTCTAGACTAAATTCTGTGTGTATACACCTTATAGTCTATTAAAAGGCTGTGTACTGACTGTGTAACATGACTTCACACTGAGCAGCAAGTCTATTCTGTCTTGCCTACTTTGTTTCATATAAAAAGAAAAATCTCTTTCTCCCACCCTCAATCACTCTTATACTTTAATGGCACTTCCACAAAGTGAGTCATCGGCACTATTAACCCTTTCAAAACTGGACATCACTGGAAGAGCTCTCTGTTGGTTTGAGTTCTATATCTCATGTAAGAACCATTGTTTCATGGAGAAGGGTGTCTGAATCACCCCAGTGCTGAACCCCTTTCTCTTTTTGCTTTTCTTCCAACAACCTGCGATCTTATCATGATCTCTTCTGCCTGCCTTTATGAGCATCTATCTTGAACTGGATGAAGGAACACCACATCCAGTCTCACTTGAATACAACATCAACATGAACAGGTCTTCTCAACAACAACAAAGATAAGCCTTTGACTTCATAGGTAATTCACATTGCAAAGAATCATTTATTAATCTGTATTTACAGTACTGTTTCCTGTTTATTCAATACATTTTATCAGAATCAAATTAAGGATTAAAGGATTGGTTCACTTAAAAACTGAAAATTTCCTGATAATTTACTCACCCCCATCTCATCCAAGATGTTCATGTCTTTCTTTCTTCAGTCGAAAAGAAATTACGTTTTTGAGGAAAACAATCTCTGGCAACCAACGGGTTGAAGGTCCAAATCAATGAAGTTTCAAAGGCTTCGAAGGGCTTCAAAGTGCTCTGCGCGATCCCAGACGAGGAATGCATTGATTTGGAAGTACATTATGTGGAAAAGAATCCTGGAATGTTTTCCTCAAAAAAATTCATTTCTCTTCGACTGAAGAAAGAAAGACACAAACACCTTGGATGAGATGGGGGAGAGTAAAATATCAGGAAATGTTCATTTTGAAGTGAACTAATCCTTTAAGACGTTTATTTTTTATTTTTTGCACTGATCCAGTGCCTCCACAGCACACTAGTGCTACTTGTACACAGTAAAAGTGCATCTGGCCACCTGTTCAGTAAGGGGGAGAAATACCTGTGCGTAGGAGATTCAGAGGAGCCCTGACACATTGTGCTCTTTTCAAAAGCAGGTACATAATCAGGAAGTGACACCAGTGCTTCCTCCATCTTCAAGTCAGCCTGCCAGACTTTTTAATTATCCAGGTAGATGGGGCTAATCACAAACACCTACACTCAGACAAAAATAGAAGGAAAAGAAAGGGATGGGGAATGGAAAAATAACATGGTCCACAGATGGTGCCCGTGACATCCTGTTTTGCTCAAGATGGATAGCAGGGGAGAGATGGATACCACAAGCCCATCAGTAAGGGGAGAGAGACAGAGACAGATGAGGGGGGAAATGTGCATATGCCAGCATGTTCCCAAACCCATCTCCCTGTTAAGGCCCACCAGCACCTTCTCTCTCCCTTCTCACACCTTCCCTCTTTCTCTCCACTATTCAATCAAAATGTCGTCTTGATCTTTCCTAAAAGTTTACACCTCATTCTAAATTGTCTTCCACATCTTTTGCGTTTTCCTTTATCATTTAAAAAAGGTAACTTTGCCCAGACTGCCCTAGCGACTTCACCCAACATTGACTGTCTCTCTCTTTCTCTCTCTATCTCCCCATGAAAGAATGAAAATGAACTTTGATGACGAACAAGCCATGGAACACTGGCAACAGTTGCCTTGGTGATCACAGTGGCAGTTATCACTGCTAGCTGAGCGCAACGCACGTCAGCAATTGCTTTTTGAAGCTGCGTCTTTCTTGATGGCGCAGGACCAGGCAAAATGACAGGTCAAGCAGTTCCAGGTACGTTTTACAACAAACATTGCCCCCAACCTCCAAAATAAATAAAAAAATAAATAAATAAAATGGTGGTTAAGGTTTTAGACCTTTGGCTGACAATAATGAAACCAGGAAAAGACGGTTGTTCGCTTTTCAGAACTGAACTGAGAATGGCTTTGAAATTTTGTACATGGATTGAAATTCATGTAAATCATGGATTGTAATTGCAGTAGCAATCAGAATGCATAACTAATCAGATTTTTTTTAAGTAGAATTAAAATGTAACAAAATGTAATCTTTAATAATATTTGATAAATAATAATAATATTGAATTCATTAATAATGATAATTTTAATAATTTAATTTGAATTACCCAATTATACTCCCACTCAGTCTAAGATAGGGTACAACAGGGCTTAAGGCACACCAGGGCCGTGCAGAGAGTTCGTCAGGGGCAGGGGCTCAAATGTAAAAAAGGGGCAATATGTGCGCACGCACGCACACACACACACACACACACACACACACACACACACACACACACACACACACACACACACACACACACACACACACACACACACACACACACACACACACACACACACACACACAAAATTCAAAAATAGTATAATAAAGTCCTTTCACATAACAATTTCGCCAGCCTACACTTCACATAATAGGACTGTAGGTGCCGGTGGCACTTGGGTTTTGTTAACTTTGATAGTTTCAT
Source organism: Gobio occitaniae (assembly GCA_033150135.1). NCBI lineage: Eukaryota > Metazoa > Chordata > Actinopteri > Cypriniformes > Gobionidae > Gobio > Gobio occitaniae. The sequence continues at coordinate 25,992 of JARQWZ010005964.1, read as the reverse complement.
GAAATAGTAAACGATGTATCAATATAGGATACATAAATACAAGTGAATTTAACACTACTTACCATTAATGCGACTTTTGCTGCTGAGGTTTTGTGCAGGGATTTGTTTGTTGTCTGTTAAAATCCATTTTGTCAGTGATGCAATTTATAAAATGAGCCAAACCGCAGGAAATTGTTCCACAAACGTTAGTTCGTCTGTCCATGTAATTTTCAACCGATTTATGAATAAGAACAGAAAATTACGTTTCACATCGCCCAATGGAATTTGAACTTGCTTTGCCAGATCACGATTGGTTGGTGTATAGCCTATACATAACAAACGGGCATTGGTGAATTGTGTAATACTTTAAAATATATAGCTAATATATAGCTTTGTAATTAAATCAACACATTAGCTCTGATTATGGATGAAAAAAAAAAATATTGGTTTACTTTTTTCCCGTGAGGCCACACACTCTCTGAAAGGACCATATTTGGCTCGAGAGCCGTTTCCGAGCAGTGGAAAATCAGCTGTCAATCAAAACGCACGCGACCCATAGCAACGCGTTATGACAACGCCTCAACAGAAATTGTCCGACTTTTGAGCTGTTTGTTACTATTGTATACATTGTCATGTTATAATAATCACATTTATTTAGTTTTATTGACTACGATATTATCATTGATATCTGTCTGAGAGGGGCACTTTTGATTCATTTTGAAAAAGGGCAGGGGCTCGAGCACCCAAAGCCCCCCCCCCCTCTGCACGTGCCTGAGGCACACCTTAAAAAAAATAGCTTTTTTAATACCCCTATATACAGAATAAGTGTATGATTGCATAAATAAATATATGTTTTTTATTGAAAAGTAATGGAACAACAGATTGTGTGTTAATCTTTTTTTTGTGTTTTTGTTTTGTTTTGTTTGGCAGGGCCTCACACACGGGGCAAAAGGCACAAAGGATTGATACAAATACTTTAGCTAAAGCAATATGTTTTTCATAATGTCTAAGTTAATAGTTGTTCAAAACTATCACTTAAGCAAAGCTTATACTAATTTCTGATTATTTTGAAAAAATATTTTGGTTCAATAAATACACTCTTTAAAATATGTTCATTTTAAAAATACAGAAACTATTTTTTAAAGTAAAGATACTGAAAGAATTGAATGAGATCCCATAATAATTTAACATAGCTTTACAGTAGTAACAATAAATATGATATGTTGGTAACACTTTACAATAAGGTTCATTAGTTAACTACATTAGTTAACATGAACTAATAATGTTATGCACTTATAAAGTGTTTGTTAATCTTTTTTCATGTTCATTTCAACATTTACTAATAATTTATTCAAATCTTGTTAACATTAGTTAATGTACTGTGAACTAACACGAACAACTGTATTTTTATTAACTAACGTTAACAAAGATGAACAAATACAGTAACAAATGCACTGCTCATGGTTAGCTCATGTTAGTTATACATTAACTAATGTTAACTAATGAAACCTTATTGTAATATATTTTTGAAATATAATGGTTTCATTATAAATATGGTGATTATCTTTACGGCGGACAGCCAATTTAATATGATATTTACCATCTGAATTTTACCATGTCAAGTCAACAAATGAAAAAGTCAGCCAGCTATTTATCATCATGTTAATTATTGTGCTTTTTGCCCCAACAGCAGGGGCGCTTTTTACCCCAGGTACCATACTTCTTCTACCATACTTGTTCATACTACCATACATATTCTTCAGTTTTTGAAAAACTGTTGCTTTAATTACCCTGAACAAAACTGAAAAACTTTAACAAGACCTTTGTCTCAAAATACAGTCAATAATTGTATTGATTCTCATATGCTACATATATCTACGACATTTTTAAAACATTAAATATTAGATCAAATTAGCTGCTGTCTGCGATCACGTCAAGGAAATTTCCATGTGCATCATCAAGTTAAGAAAATTGCTGAGCTGAATTTTTGTGCCGTCTTGTGGTTTAAAAGGGAATAAAGTCAAATGCGCCTTTAGCGCTGTTGTACCACTTCCATTTGTTTTTCAACCGTCTGAAAATGACACACTGAAAGTGTAAGAAGCATGCAAGGGCAAATATCTTAAAAGGTCCCATGACATGAAAATTTCACTTTATGAGTTTTTTTTTTTACATTAATATGAGTTCCCCTAGCCTGTATATTGTCCCCAAGTGGTTAGAAATTTCGATAGGTGTAAACCAAGCCCTGAGTGTCCTGCTCTGCCTTTGAGAAAATGAAAGCTCAGACGAGCCGATCTGGAATCTTCCCTATATATCGTCATACGGGGAAAGGTTACCTCCCCTTTCTCTGCTTTGCCAGCCCAGAGAATTTGGAGAAAATGGATTCAGTTTATTTTAGTCGCAATGTCAGCACAGGCTTAACAAACAGACTTTTACGATATGGATTTGATAGCACCGCCACAAACAGTGAGTAACAGTGTTCATTAATGCCTGATCTGTGATTTCTGATGTGTAGCTAATTATTCAAGTTCACACAGACTTTCTTTTCTAAATCATTTAATACTGTTTATGCATCAGTGTATCAAGCCAGTGACTAAATAATCAACTTCACATCGTTTCTCTTAGTAGCATGACACAAAACTGTTATTTCAAATGTGATTAGATGCTAGATTAGCGATCAAAGAAAACTCTCTTTATAATGTTCGGAGCTGTCAATCACACATCACAAGTATATCTGCGCACTTGCCCAAACTGCTGTTATAATGAATGACGCTGCACAACGAAGCTCTTACTGTATTCATATCGATATTGTGTTTGCTGTTAGTTGTGGTGAAAGCATTTTGTGAGAGAAAACGCGTTGCAATGACGAGATCACTGCATTCACAGACTGTCTACTCAATGCTCATCACTGCAGCTTTTCATGTGATGGGAAAAGATCTAAAAATAATGCTATAATCAACACTTTCATGGTTCGTTAATCTCGACAGCTGTAATGGTAAAAAAAAAAACCTTGTAAAAGTATTTAAGAGGGGTTCCACATGTTACAAAGTTCGTAGAATAAGGTGGAAGAAGACAGGGTCGGCGTGACTGGGACTACCAAAGTAAACTCGCTCACAGCGCTCTAAACAACTCAGTACAATATAACTTTCTCAGCAAGCTTTCTCCAGCTCTCCATCTCTCTGGTCCACGAGTACCCAGTCCGTCTCTCTCTGGAAGTGCTTGCAGACCTCGCTAAACCACGCCCCCTCAGCCACAAAATCATATACTCATTTCAAATGCAAAGATGTCAGCCAATCACAACAGTGGGCGTTTTCACTGAAGTCTCACAGCAGACACGCCCCCTTCAAACAGAGCATTCAAGCCAGAGGGCTAATATCAGGATTAAATTAAATGTCATAAATTATGACATTTTATAATGTAAAAATCATACTAACAATATAAGTACACCTCAGGAAACATTATAAAATAATTAAAAAATCCACGCCATGGGACCTTTAATAAATATATGGCTGCAATTATGGCTTATTCTTACATTTGTCCCTTTTTGATTAAAGCTCATAATAGATGCACTCTCTACAGCTAATGTGGACGATGCATTCTAATCTACATTGATTACATGTCATGTTGTTGTAATTACAAGCCTGACATGTACACTTTCCACGCTTGCACGCTATTCCTCTCTCCCACTCTTCTTTCCTTTCTAACCCTCTGACATTTGTGTTTTTCTTTGCTTGAAAGGATCCTGATGTGTTCAAGGGATGTTAGAAAAAGACAAAATCAATACTCAAACAGAAACAGACATATGTTTCTCTCTCTATCTCCCTCTCTCTGTTCTTTTTCTTGTGTGCAGGCTATTTTTCCATCAGATATTGAGCATAAGGAAAGTAATGATTAAGAATGGCCACTCTCAATAGGAGGGTGCTCAATTTGAATAAAGTCTGATGAAAGCTTGCTGTGTTTGGCTACTGTCATCTGAGGGTAGAGTTTGAGAAGGCATAAAGTAGAGCTGAAAAACAGGTTCACATCCACTTCAGACCCTGTCCCATTAGTCTCTACTTCAATGTGCATTCCCAACCACTTTGCTTTTCCTTCTCTCAGTCTCAGTCCTGGACTATTAATATTCGTTTTTACTTTCGTTTCTTAAGTGACCCGCAGCCATCCACTCTTCCCTCATATTTCGCCCTCTTCAGATAGAAGAATCTGCAACAGGTGGCAAAGGTCTCTCAGAACACAAAGCTTTCTGTTAGCAATTTTCTTTCCCTATCTGTATGTCATCCCCTTCCCTTTTTGTGGCAACCTCACCTTGCTAAGCTTGGCCTGAGCGTCACTTTTTTTTTTTTTTACTTTTTTAACAGCCTCTCGATTTTTATATTCCCTTCTGTCCTTTTAAGCAGGCAAATTATTTTAATTATTTCTCCTGCGTTATTCCTTTTTCTCTGCCCCACTAATTCATTTTCATGAGTCATTAATGTTACATTGTCTCTCTCCCCTACTGTCCATAGAGTAGTTGAACTCATTTGTGCAGGACTAAAGCCCATTCAGAGGACAGGGAAGACTATGACATGCTGATCATATGACCCATACCCTTGTAATACAAATGGCCCTTCAATCTTCTGGTCTGCCTGTCAGGCTTCACAAAGAATCCTCTCCTGCCAGGTCCAAATTATTTTTCTTTTTCAGTTCAAATGAATTACTTTAGATGTAAGTATTTGGCTTTCTTTTGTTTTCGATTCAGTATTCCCTGATGAAAAGACACGAGAGGGGTATGTGCGTAATGCATTTAGCATAATTATAAAATAAGAAAATGATATGTAAATTCTCCTCTGACATTAAATTAGTACACCATACATCCATTCCAAAATTAACACTTCTGTTCTCTAACCTCTGCAAACCACACTTTCTGCAGAACACTTCATGACCCACTTTGAAAGCAGTTCTCAAACACCCCTGACGCGACCCACAGTCTGCCCGTGTCACCTTGCTTCATACCATCTCAGATGAGACACTCTAGTTTCTCACCAAGCTTCATGCAATGACCTTGTTCTTTGCTTCCATCCTTACTTCTTCACAACATCTCCTGTGATCTTCTGCCTTCCTTCTATCACATCCATAATTAGAGGAGTTGACTCATTAGTCTTCAAACTTGCACAACTCCAGTACCAAATACACTTTAAGACCTCCAGACAGCGACTTAATGGTCTAATTTTGCTTTTATTTTATATTGTGATTATTTGTGACTACAAAAAAAGTTTTCCGTTGCTTATACAAAGTCACTAAATTTAAATCTAAAGTCACTAAATGCTTTAATTAAACTGCACAGTGTGGACCAATTATCTGCATACTGCAGAGTTTAGTGTAAAACAATTTGATCTACGCTGCACAAACAAGCGTGAAACGTGGCATGGCCACTTTAAAGAAACACAAAAAAAACAACAACAACATAATCCTCAGTTACAAATGTGGTTTTGTTCCATTCAGAAGTAAATTGGGGATGCTTGATTTTTAACTAAATTTGAAACAGAATTCACAAATCACAATTTGAATTTGAAGGAATACATTTAAAGAACGTGCTAAATCCACCAACTTGTTTCTCAGAGAAACAATGCTATAGCCAGTTATTCTACTTTGAAATGTGCGTTCTGTGTAGAAATGTCTGTTTTTGTTTTGGTCTGTGTGATAACGCGCACTGCCAGTTTACCCAATGGTATTTCTACACCCCAGGTTGCAGCCACTGAAGCTAGCAAACAAACTGGGTCAGAGATTGCAGATTCTACCCGACCTAAAAAGCCTCGGCATCCATCTAACAATCTCAATGAACGAGAGATTATTAAAACACGGATAAATCAACTCATCAACATTGTCAATTGCGCTCATTCCTGTTGCGTGTCCTCAAGCTGACAACTCGCGTGAGAGCAGAGTCTGAGGAGGAGGGGGCAGAGAAACAACAGTCTCCAATATTTTGAATATGGACTGCAGTACCTATTTCAACCACTAGCAGTCAATCCTACATACCGCAACTTTAAGACACAGGGAACAACACAACGACCGAATGATACACTTTGCTATAAGAATTCTTTCCCAGCCAAACATGGAATTTTCCATTATTTGTGAGAAAATGCTTCTCTGCCAAACACAGAATTTACCGTGTTTTCACTGTTATATGCTAGGGGGCACTATCACACATCTTCTGAAAGAGTACTGAATCTCCTGATCAAAACACATGCAAAGAATTTGCAGAAACAAGTGGTATCATATGTAAGCATATGCATATGTAAAATAACGCAATCAAAACTGCCTAATGTTACTGAAGCAAATATCAACCCAGGACAAGCTATAGTACTGTGCAAGCATAAGTGGTCCATCTATGTTATGATCATCGTTCTGAATCCAATCTGCATGTAGTCTTTGACAAAAACATGATTTTCTAAGCTTTTTGCTCAAAATGTTGCTTTTTCCAATGTATTACCTTTGTTGAATTCCCTTGAATTGACCATGAGCACGGTTACCTCCTGGTTTTTGATAAGCTAGCTTGGGCATTTCCGGTGAACTGTTAGCTGTCATTCTGTACTCGCTATACATCTACACAAAACCATCAATGGTTGACATTTTAATGTTGTGTTTATATTTTAATACAGTTATCACATTTACCTAATTTGCCAATAAACCTATTTTATTGGTATACAGTGTCTGTAATTGGATACACACACGCAACATTTTTCCAGCACTTCAATGTTATGTTTAATGTGATGAATAAAACATTATTTGTTCATCCTTCTGAGATTGTCCCCATTTGTCAAGATGTAGGAAATACAGCATTTAATAGAAAACACTTTTATTTAAAAATAAAAAAGACATTAATTACCACTATAACCGTTAGATGGTATAAGAGCAGTCTCATGAAAAACAATAACTTTTCTTGATAATAAATGACACAGAAAGCAAGCACTGCGCCCTCCCTCCCTTTATAATAGCTGCTGTTTGTCAGTGCAATGCAAGCTCACTGATTTCGGCACACTTATGAAAACACCCATTTTGTTCGATTAATAACTAAAGTGCACAATAAATCTTTAATTTACTGTGTGTTGATGGTTTTTTTCCCACACGAAAGTGCAAACTGATGGTCGAATAGAATTTTGCTGAGGAGGAACATTGAGGGACCGGTCTTTTTTAATGTTGTCTTACGTTTGAATAACTAAATGAATGCTAGGCCTGATGCAATTTAATGCTATTAAATGTTTTTTTTAGCATTTAAATGACTATATTCTGATTATAAACTAAGTATTAAAATATTGACAGAGGTGGGTAGTAACGAAGTACATTTACTTTGTTACATTTACTTGAATATTGTTTTGGGAAAAATTTGACTTTTAAGAGTAGATTTAAATATGGTTACTTTTACTTTAACAAAAAACTTTGTTACTACTTTTACTTCGTTACACTGGGCGATGTTCCTCTCGTTACCTTAGTTTAATGCATTACATGTTAAGAAATACGTATAGTTATTCCAAGCGCACGCTGTCTCTTTCTGGGGCATGAGCGATGCCCCATTCACAAATGAATCACTCTTTTGAGTCGATTCTGTTCAAAGACTCGATCAAACAAGTTGGCAAAACTGTCTGAATTGGTTCCCGAATCGGTTTGAATGATTTGTTTAGTTCCCTGCGGGCACTGAATCGTTTCTCACAAGAGCGTTGGATAAAGTGTCCGTGGACCTAACGTTACAGTCAATTGAAAGCAAATCTGCAAATGCATCCTATTGTTTGCCAGCGATGAACATATTTATTGGTTAAACATCTGTGTATGCTGTTTGTGAACGAGCTACATTCGATTTCAATTAATTCAGGTAATACATTGTACAACCAAACATATTATTATGCCACAATACCACTACTACAAAGTATGACATTACCCGTAATATTTGAACATATACCTCAATTTATAGATGGATGAACACCTGCCTTCCTGCGGTAATTTGTGAGTATTGCGCAGTGGAAGCGATCTGTTTGTCTTGAAAATGAATGTCTTTACTTAGACACAGTTAAAGGGATAGGTCACCAAAAATGAAAATTACCCCATGATTTACTCACCCTCAAGCCATCCTACGTGTATATGACATTCTTTCAAAAAAATACAATCAGAGTTATATTAAAAAAATGTCCCGGCTCTTCCAAGCTTTATAATGGCAGTGAATGGCAGCCAAAAATTTGAAGCTCAAAATAGTGCATCCATCCATTATAAAAGTAAACCATACGGCTCCGGGGGGTGAATAAAGAAGTGTAAGAAAAATATCCATATTTAGCACATTATAAAGTAAAATATCTAGCTTTCAGCGGACCGCACAAATAAAAATATCACAATAACAATAACTTGTTCAAATAACACAAATAAGAGTCGGGACAACAATGTTCTTCTTTTGGTTTACTGCGCAATATGAAATGGACGATGATTGGACAATGGCCAACCAAAAACAAACCCAGAGTTAATCTCTAGAGTGGCCAAACAGTGCTTATTCCTGAGTTTACATACAACCCAACACACTAAAGTTCTCTTTATGTGCCTTTGAACACAAAACTCTGCAGATTCACTTTATTTCGACATTGTCTAATAATCTAAAATGTTAATATTATACAAAGCAAAGGATGTGCAATGATTTTTGGGCTACAGATGCCAGAAATAATGCTTGTATTTTCTGTGTTTGTTGCAAATACATCTAATTATGATAATAATAACAATTTAAATTCAATATCTATCTAAATATTAACATGTTATTGTATTGTTGTTATATAGGCTATGTATGATACGAAGTAACTAGCTACTTGAGTAGTTTTTTATTAGATACTTTTTTACTCTTACTCAAGTAACTATTCAGATTAGTACTTTCGCTTTGAGTAAACATTTCTATATTTCTAAAGTACTTGTACTTTTACTTGAGTACAGTTTTTGGATACTCTACCCATTGAAGGTCCCGACATTGAAGATACCGACAGACCAACAAGTGACATTTGACCGCAAGTTTTCCAGCTGGATAATTTTATTGCAGAAGTTCTTAAGAACGTTCCTTGCATGTGGTCAATTGTTCTACAAATTCTACTACCTGCAATCCTAATTCAAATACTAATTCAGCTTCCTGTGTGTTGTGGCCAATTAAATTCACTGTTGAAGTTATAGTTTTACACTTTGTACTTTTCTAGGGTGGATGGGATAGATATGGCCAGTGTTAGGCAGAAATCCAATATGCATTCCATTAAACTTTTCACAAGTAAAAAACAATCCTTCATATAAGTGAAATACCAAGAACTACTGAAACCCCTGTGAGTGCCAGCGCATTCATAGAGGCTCATTAAAATGAACTAAACGTGTTCATGTTTTTACTCAGGCAATTTTCAATAACCTTTTATAATCAATTGATTTTTCGAAACAACCACAAACTAGTGCATAAAAAGAAAAATAGAACAGTTGGAATGTTTAAAGTTCTACCTGCTTCACAAACCGATACAAAACAGTACAAATAAGTGCTATTGGGTGATTTTGGCATACAGCAATTTCCTCTGCTTTGGCAGCTGATAGCCATTAATCAAAATCTGTGAAGGGCACAGTGTGCAGGAACCCAGAGAGAAAGACTTATCGTGAAGTTGAGCTGAGTAATTGTCTCAAACTTGTGCTTCCATCACTAGCACACAGAGAGCTAATCATACCTCCGTTTGCTCTGCATAGCTTTTGAGAAAGGCATGCTGGGACGGGATTTGAACGAGAACCAATAGGGAATCTTCTCAAGGAGGCTGGACGCTGCCATGGTTACTATACAGCAGGGCCTTGGAGACCACTGCGTAGCTCCGGTATGGCTAATGACAGGATATTTAAACACAGTGTAGATTTGAAAGACCGACTTGTGTGAATAAATCACTCAAAACCGTTCAAAATGTGAACTGAAAGCTGTGGCTGGGGGGAGGAGAGGGGAAGTAATTATTGGTATATGTTGGTTGTAATGACTGGAGGTGTCAAAGATTTATTTCCAGATGATGGCACATTACTGGACTCGCTAAATACAGCACAGGCCTTTTTTTGCGTGTAATACAAATTAACTCCTCTCAGTAGCTTGTCACACATTCTAACACATCAGCCCGCCTGACCATGCATTATTCGACAAGGCAAGGTCAATGGATGAAAATAAACTTCTTATTTGAGAAAATGGCTCACTTAGCCAACCTATTCATCATAACATGGTCCTGTAAGCATCAATCAACAGACAGGTTGTTATTTAATGGCACAGGATGACCCACAGAGATCCACACTGTGACATATTGTTATTTTAACCATACAAACCCTGTTTGGTCAACCATGTCATCTGCAGCCCAAATGAATCAGCATTCTACGTAAATATAAAAGAACAGAAAGAGAGAGATTTCAGATAGACGGAATTACACAGACAACAGGGGACGAGAAATTAACAAGCCTGCATACCATATAAGTTCACGTATTTGTTAATTTTGACATATTGAAAAGACATTAAACATAATAGAAATGATTTATTATACTTTTTTTATTTGGAGCCAATCAACATTTTAGTTAACGTTCTATGAATAGTCTGCTGGTGTCTGACAGTCACTGCAAAAATCTTACTGAAATCAGCCGAGATCTGATAAGACCTTTAAATCAAAGAGAATAAATCAAATGCAATGATACAATTTATTAACATTCTTGGTATTCAAAAACAATATTCTGAATTTTAAAAGATTGATTTCAGTTGATCAATACAATAAACTACAATTAATTGTATAGGTCTTTCCACCAAAACCATGCTCATACCAACCGTTTTCATAAGAACCCATTTGGTCTTATATAATTTTTTTTTTTTTAATAATATTAACCCTTAAATGCATACCTCAGGTCTTTAGTGACCCGTGATGTCATTCACTAACCCTCGTAAATTTTTTTAAGTTAGACATCAACTTTCTTAGTATTCCTCAATCAATTATTTTCAAAGAATACAGCAAGGAAATAATGATGACAATGATGAAGTGATGGTTTACTCATAGTTACTGCAGGCAGAAAACAAAAGAAAAGGAAGTATCATCAGCAAAACTTGAAATGGCTCAGTGATTTACTGCAGAGCAAGTACTAAATGCAATCAAATATTAGTGTCACTGTCACTTGATGGTTAAAAAAGTATTCATTTTGAAGATGTTGAGAATGATATTTTTGAGAATATGTTTGAAAGGGTGAATACGAGGTAGATGCAGATGCAGATGTACTGGGAAATGAGCTCTGACAAGGACAGTGATGATGGTGTAATAATGATTGCTGAAACATTCATGCATTTAAGGGTTAAATAACTCAATTCATTATGCTTATAATGTGTCCTTTGTGAATTCATGAAATTGACTTAGGATACATTTTCTTTTTGGGGACAAAATGTGTACGGTCAAAAAACAATAACAGGGGATGCCTTAGAATAAGTCAAGCTTGCCATGACAACTGTGCATGTCTCACAAGCAAAATATGAAGATGATGGAAATACATTGAGATGTTGCTGACATTGACACTGCCAGCAGAAAATTTGACTAACTTGACAATAATGTGTCTCAGACCACATCCCTTAATGTTTTTGAACAATTAGTTTCAAGTGTACCATTAATGCATCTTGGTTGCATATAATGTTTTCACTAGCTATCCAATAGGGCTGAAACGATTAGTCGACAATAAAAAATTGTCGACAAATATCTTTGTTGTCGAGTAGTCGTTTGATCTCATATGACCTAATGTAAGGGCCTGCAATATCGCGATTTGACCGCTACAACGCTGTAGCGATAGAGTGTAATGCAGCCCTTACAAATGTTGCGGTAGAAGAAAACAGTGTGAATGATGGAGTGCAAACAAATCTGAACTAGCAAGATGTGGGAAAGTTTCACAAAACTTCGGCTGCGTCTCAATCAGCTCCTGGTTCAGTAGTCAGGGCACTGATCAGGGAGTTAGCCCATTGACTCTTGTCCTGATCAGTGTCCTGACCACTGAACTAGGAGCTGATTGAGAAGTGCAAGGCGAAACGTTTCACGGGAGCACAACGTGCATGTTGGAGCACTTAAAGAGGAAACAACTAACTAGCGGTAAATCTCTTTATTAGAGAATGCAATACTACTAATAATTGTAATAATATTAACAATAATAATATAATTACAGTAATGTGATGATTTATTTAGCATAGAATAAAGTTTGATCGAGCTTGGAGTCAGGACTGTTTTTATTATTATAACACTATTAGGTATTATAGTCTCATCACTTGCCTGTATTTTGTTCCATATGCATGAAGACTTACAAAAGGCGATGTTAGGAAGAATATCATGTCAGTTACTTTTTCAGATTGTTAATTAAAAGGTGAATGAGAATCTGTTAGCTCAGTTATCATGTAAGAGATTAATATTATGTCATTTTGTCTGCAACGTCATTTGCAGATTCATATTTTTACCATTCTTTGTGTCCTGAAGTAAATGTCCTCTTTTTCTGTTTCAGTTCTAAGAAAAGCAGTGGGCCTATTATTGTTTTACAAATGAAGCTCTTAATACTGCTGACAAGTATATACATATTTTTTTTGTGTCTGTAATGCAGCTAATTTTTGTTTATTATTATTAATTTTTTCAATTGAAAGAGAACAGAATATTTAAACAATGCTTAGAGAGCATTTGTTTGTGATTTGAGTTCTGAGAACTTGGCTCAAAGTTAATTAAAACAACCATTTCAAAAGCTGAAGTGATTTTCTTTTTTATATATTATAGTTAGAATATGTATAACTCAATGTTGTAACTAATTGAAAAAGCTGAATAATCGTTCAAAATGTACTGATTAGTCGTTGATGACAACGATCGATAGATTAGTCGATTAATCACTCTAATAATCGTTAGATTCATCTATTATTAAAATAATCGTTTGTTGCAGCCCTACTATCCAATCAGTCTATGATTCAAAAGCATGATTTAGCAATGGGGTAAATGGGACCTTAGTGACTGCACAAGTGTGTGAGATACTGAGAACGGAATTCACAAAGTATGAATAAGGAATTAGGCAAACAAGGTTATGGTGCAATCTGCCAAATGGTGATACTGATTGCAATTTCAAAACGCAATTCCACATCTTGTTGGCCATGTTCTAAGCACAAAGTTGTGACTGCCATAAACTGCTGGAATTTTAGACAGCCTCACTCCACCACTACAAGAAACATCTGAATAAAGTCTAAAAGACAGAAAGAGAATTTATCTATGGCTATGTGTCTTGATACATGTCTGCTCTTCTCCATCATATGATCAAAATTTGATGAATTAATGTGACAAAATTGCTAAGAAATGTCCAAAAAGTTGTGGCTAGTGAAAGCCGAAGTGGAGGTACTGTTTAAAGAGTTCACCCTAAAATTGTGTGAAAATGTGGAGAAGGAAATCATTAAAATATATGATTTGTGTCATGGCGTGTATCTGTCAGTGAGTGCTTGTGCTACACACGTGACTGATGTTGAACCAGAGATGTCACAAAGATTGAGATATAGAGATTCCTTCTCTACAGTTGCAGTGGAATCATCCCTCATCAAACACTCACTCACTCACTCTCTCTCTCTCTCTCTCTCTCTCTCTCTCTCTCTCTCTCTCTCTCTCTCTCTCTCTCTCTCTCTCTCTCTCTCTGAACAACTCAAAGCACAGAGTCACTGTTTAAACTGCTTCACGATAAAAGTCTTAGAAAGTTAATATAATTGTATCTCACAGTATTAGAGCCTTTGTGAGAAAGGGGTTGTCTGGGATTTCCAAACAAAATGATTCTATTATTATAGAATGAAAAACTGCATTTTATTTACCATCAAATTGACAACCTAGACTCAGTGAAAATACGTGCCTCTACCTACATTTCTGCAAAATGTACCTACTGCACTTTCCAGGTAATTACAGGAAGATTATCGATTAATAAAGACTTATTTTCATGCATTGTATAATACTATGTATAGACCAGACCTCAAAACACTTTTACCACACTACATGATTTGTAAACTAATAAATTTTGACATTTGCATTATATAACCAGTTCCATATGTATGGCTTTTCTGACATTGTAAACTTGCTCAGTAGCTCACCTAGTACAGCATTGCACTTGTGATGTAAAGTGCTTAAAACACAAGTGTCATTTGCATTTTTTCTTACATTTGCTTTACTACTTAGGTTGTATGGTAGGGTTTAGTGTAGGTGGTGCATCATTTTCAAAAGCAATAAAGCATTACCCTTTTAGCGCCACTCACCAGACATTTCATTTACGAACTGTCATGTTGCATATAACAACCAATGCAATAAACATTGAGATATTCACGTTCATCTGTTTCAAATAAAGGTACAAACGCTTTTTTGCGCCACTCACAGGACATTCAACTTTTAAAGTGTCTTGAAACATGCAAAAACCAATGTAGAATCACTTTACAAAAATGTTGCCTCAGGCACCTATTTCCAGTGAGCATAGGTTACAAATTAAATATATAGAAAGAGAACTGGTCTTTTGCGCATTTATTATATTCCCAGCATAGCACCGCTTAAGTTTAGTTTCATATCCTGTGCCACTATAATGGATTATTTAACCATGACCTGAGCAAATGAGTGTCAAACAAACTTGTTTGGTGGCAATTTAAGGCTATTTAAATGATTTAAGGTCACGTTTGTGTTTTTGAACTAGTTTTAAGCAAATAAAGCTCATACAGGGACAGCGGTTCTTGTAGGAGGTTTCAAGCAAAGGAAAATAACTGGAGCATCAATCGAGGTGTCAGGGGAGCAAGTAGGAACTGCTGAGGCTCTCTGGGCCCCCAGAATGTGCTTGGCTTGTGCTGCGTATAAAACTCCTATTCCTGGGTGTCTTGTTAGGGCTGCAAACATTCACTCGGTAGAGAGAGAAACACCTATTTCTCCATGTTGCATCCCGGGAGGCTAGGACGCCACGCTAAACAAAGCTGAAGGAACAGTGGTGCACACTATTATTTCACCCCACTAAGCTAATGATGCGTCACCATCGTCAATTCAGCCACGCAACCCGACACTCTGTCAGCACCCACTCTGTGACAAAACTCAGTCTGCTAACGAACCCGCTTTGCCTGTTTGTTGCCTGTTTGAACCTTTCTTTCCACGTTGTACACGCAGGACTCATTACATCTTGTCGAACCTACCCATGTGTTCATTGAACATTCTGCAGAAAAACACCTGGAACTTCAAACAAAGGCAAGAGTAGGAGTCCCTCACATGGACACTGACATTCTTTGACTTTGCTCAAGTGGAGAGTTTTCTTTGTTTCCTCTTTTATACATTTCTAAGATGTACAGTTACAAGGCCTCTTGAACAGGGCCGTAGCTAGGAAATTCTGGGGCCCCTGAAAAACTCATTTCATGGTAACGGTAGGCCTATAAGATATGGGCATGGAGGCCAACATCTGGTGCTATGCACCTAATAAGGATTTCTTGCTAAATAAATAAACATATATAAATAAATGCAAATAAAGTTTATTGGTTTTACTTTTTTATATAAAAAGCAGTATATGAATATTGTAGCAAAAATGGCATCAAGTAATTAGTAACTTTGTTTACAGTCATCAAGCAATTATGCAAGACAACAAAAGACAAGAAACTGGTAAAATGATTAAATAACTTTTTTAAAGGTCCCGTTTTTCCTGTTTTTTTGAAGCTTTGATTGTGTTTACAGTGTGCAATATAACGTGTTCATGTTTCGCGTGTAAAAAAACAACTTTTTTTCACACAATTTCACTGTCCTAAAAACGGCTTGAAGATTTCCTTATTCTCTGAAGTCCCTCCTTCAGAAAAACGTAACGAGTTCTGATTGTGCCAGCGGTTCCCGTGTTGTGATTCGACAGCAGCTTAGCGCACGTTGCCCAGAAAGGTCACGCCTCTTACCATAACGGGGAGATGCATGTGCTCAATGTACAGCGTCCCTGAAGGCCAAACAAAGGCGATTTGACTCCGGGATGAAAATAACAGCGTCTCGACCGGTCTCGACGACATGGCGACAAACACTCGACGAACGCAACACTTCCTCTTCTCCACGTGGGAGAGCAACAAGACCACGCCCCCTTTTTTGCATATTCTTGTGGGCGGAGGCTAGTCGACAAACTGTTCTACTAACGTCATTAAAGCAGGATGTACAGGGATGTAGTCCAAACCGGCCGTTCGCTGTAGGCTTGGAAAGGGAACTTCTGTTAAATAAAATATCTCGCTTGGCATTGAACAGCAACATTACACACTAACTAAAGTTTGAAAAATGGGATCACGAAGAACAGGACCTTTAAAGTAGGCATACCAGCAATATAGGCCTATAACAGGTATTTCCAGTCAGTCTGTTGTCTAACAACTGAGATAAATATTCATAAATGAAAAAGGATGCATTCAATTGTAAAATAAAACCACTTAAGATTCTCACTGTCTTAATTTTTGATGAAGATAATGTGCTATTTTATTAAATAAAGCTGATAAATGTATCCATCAATAGCAGCGAGTTGTATTCGCGTTTTTTTGACATTAGGCTATTGTTAAAAAAAATCAGCAGCTGGCAAGTCTGTAATCCTTGTGACACGCATATTTTTCTGCATGTTATCCAAACCAACAAACTACATTATAGCTCAAAAAATGGTGACTTTGAGCGCGTAATCGTTTGGGCGGTGCGCGCCGCACAGGTATACAGAGATGTTGACAGTACCGGAGTGCGTGGGTGGCGTCCTACTCCCGCAAAATAAATCGGGCAGAGAAAAGATCAGGGCACGGCATCCCATCACAATGACTCCCTACAGTGCACTATAGTGATGTCCGGTTCGTGAACAAATTGTTCTTTTGAACCGGTTCTTTTTAGTGAGCCGGTCGAACCAGTTCACCTGAATCATTCTAATTGGTTCGCGTCTCGAGTCAGCGCTGATCCACAAGTTACTAAAGTTACTCACTTTCTGACACGAGTGACTTTCCCTCCGACTAGAAATAAATTAATATCCTGAAGAATATGTTACTCTAGTAACTCCAACAGTTCACTGAACTGAGACATGTTGTGCTGAGAGAACTGATGAGAACTCACGAGCAGCTGATACTGAGCATACATGTACTACCGAACGTACAGCAGTTCTCGAATTAACAGTTCTCAAATCCGAACTGAGAACCGTTTCTTTCGGACACGTTCGATACTGAGAACTGATGAGCTTATGAGCTGAACATTTATTTGTTTTATCAATAATGCATGAGATTTTCAGAACAGCTTATTTCACTTCTAGTTAATACAAATCTTAAAATGTATTAATCAAACAGTTTTGATATAGACTATATATTCAGCTTGCAGCAGTTCTCAGCTCAGCACACTTACACTGCTACAGCGTTTCTCGAGTCAGAAACGGGTTGCAGCGGTTCTCGAATCACCAGTGCAGGATCGAGAACTGTTTCTTTCGGACACGTTCGATCTTTCCGACACTTTCGATACTGAGAACCAATGAGCTGAGATGCTGAGTATGCGTGATGGCACCGTCTGAACCGAACTGTTTCTCTCAGACAACTGATGCTGTGCTGATAATATGAGCACGGGTGAACTGAGGACTTGTGTAAGTTTATGTTATGTCAATGTAAGTGTATTTAATCTGTGCAAAACATCCACGTTTGCACGACAGTGGCTGTATTGAGTGCTTTTGCAAAATGTAAATGTAAGAACTTATCCAAGATGATGATGACGATAATTATTATTATTATACTAAGATATGATTAAAAATACTTTATATGAATGTGTTTTAATGTATTTTCATCCGCCGGGATGATAGAATTGATGTCATTACGTGAGGACGTAAAAGAACTGGTGAACCGTTTTTTTTTTTTACCGGTTCATTAAAACGAACTGTCCGAAAGAACCGGTTCGTGGGAAAGAACCGAACTTCCCATCACTAGAGCACTAAAAGAATGTTTGATAGACTTAAGCAGCTTTCCTGGCCTCCCTTTCCTTTTCATGACATTACTGGTACCCATATTTTTTTTCCTGACATATTCAGTCAGTCTCACGTCCACTGTAACATTACTTATAACTTCAACTGTTCTCGGAGCAGCCTCAACTGTGATTGGTTCTGTTTACTAGCTAGGGTGGGACTTGCGGTTTTATTGGGTCTCTCTGCTGTTTTCCGCTGATTGAGCTGAAATAATTTATAACCATCGGACTAAACCATTTTTAGGGAGGGGAGAGAGAGGAGATTTGGAAAACCTCAACTAAATTGCTTGCTTTTGTGGTTTTTATTGAACTATCGGGCAAACAAATGTATATACTATAATGAGTCAAAAGAGTAGGGGAATATATAGCAAAACTACTGGATTTACTATAATTGTCACCACCTTTGATTCCACAAGCCATGGCCCTGCTCTTGAGTCGGATTGTACAAACAGAAAATGCATTCATACACAACTATATGTTGAAAAGCATGTGGGATGAGTGATCATAACCTAACCCCTCTTCAGCCAAAGGTGCTTAGTTTGTTTTTCAATTTTTTCCAATCTCAAAAAATGTATAAATTGAAAATCTACAAAAAAAACAAAAACAAAAGCAGTATGACAAAATTGTAAGTCTGTGCAAATGTCAGTGCTAGAAATGCTTCAGCACTGGTGCTCTGTGTGACACTGAGTTTATAGGAATGATTGTGTGTGCCGTGTCAAGGACAATATTTGTTTCACCTTTTCACAGGTGCCACTCTAAACCGTACCTGACAAACCAGCCATTTTCCTGGAGCGTTAAAATTTTTCCACTCAATCATTGGCATATACAGTAGATGCTAATTTTATAAGCTCAAGTTAAAATAGTGTTTCACCTGGTTGAGTGCCTTTAACAAGCACCGCTTCTCTCTCTCCCCAAAATGTTTGGCAATGTAATTGGCCCAGAACTAAAAATTTTAACTCTTCACTCCTGCAAAAAGCCTCTTGAAAGATCTCTGTGATTGGCTGATGAGGCAGCGCACTCTTTGATGATACGTTGACTAATATTGGACTTGGCAGTTCACAGTCGTCCTTGTCAACCTTGAACACCTGAAGACTTCATATCTGCAATATAAAATCAATAGGCTGCTGACAGCGCACATCATTTAAAGGGGCTGAAGGTGTTTTTGGATGGGAGATGAAAGTGTTCGCATGCCAGCACCTGCCCTACTATTGCTAATAAAACTATATGTGACTGTCAGCAAGATATTTGTGATGAATTTGAGAATATTGTGTCTCTATCCCCAACACAATGTTTTAAAAGGAGACAAACGTCCGTGGAAAGTGGGAAACGTTGTAGGAGTTTGCCAGCTATCTTTATTGAAGCAGTCAGCTTACAGCAATGTGTGTCCTTGCTTAACCAAAGTCCTAAGAAAGTCTATTCTATTTAATTTCATACTCCCTCTGTCCATCTCTGTTTATTTCTCGCTCCTCTCAGGGGAAGACCTGAGCAATTCTCTTTACCTAAAACTGTGCGTGAAAAAAAAAAAGCAACATGTTTTAATGCAATGCTGTGCTGCATTTCTTGTGCGAGCAGCTCAAAGATTAAATGGAAAAACACTAGTACGTTGAAGCACCTATTGCTACGCGTTTCATCTCCCATCAAACTGTCTCCAAAGCAGATGTCTCAATTCAGGTAGCTGGTCACACACATGGAAGCCCAGCTGCCTCATCCTAATCCATTGGATTCACTATATTTGCGTGACTAAAAGAGGTGGAGGCTGCCTCAATCAAAATTAAAGGCAAAAATAGAGAGAAAATGAGTTAGGAAGAACTAACTTCCAGACCCATCTATAATTGTTCCACTGACTATCAAAACAAACAAATTTGAAATGGTGTTATGGAGCTGCCAGAATAATTATGGTAATAATTAAGGCTGCTTGGAATGGTTGTGGAGGTAATTTTTTTTAAACATTTTTATTATAAATAAATAAAATAATAATAGTTTTTCGTTTTATTTTGTGATTTGTCCAGAAATAGACTACACTAGTGAAGTAATCAGAGAAGAGATGTTGTCGCAAGAGGAAGGGAAAGATAATTTGATTAAATATTATAAGGGCACATAAATAAAAATATGATGGACGGATAAATCATTTAGAATAAATACTAATATATTCCATTAAAATAAGAATTGGACATTTTGATTCAATAGTACATTTAAAATAACTAACTATTAAATACCTTAATTTGTATAGTATTTTAAGAGAAAAAATATATCAAACTTGCTTTCTTTCTTTATATCTTTTGAAATATTGTCTATTTATGTTTGATATTTAATGTTAAATGTTCATCACAAAATCACACAAATTCCATTAAACATTTCCTGAAGCTTAAGCTATTTTTTAACCATATTTATTAAGTGTCAACAAAAATAATAATCCACAGAGTGGGAGAGAATTAAACTGTGGATGGATGTAAATGAAACCCTGGCTATGGATAAACTGAGTGAATGAACATTAGTTCTGGAGTCAGCTTATGAGAGTGATGAAAATGATGAAAGTCCAGAGCAAGAATGAAAGAAAACATCAAGGTTAAAGCTCTATGTAAGTATAGGTACTGTGTACTAGCACCAGGGTTCTGTGCTGATTGTGGGTTGAAAAAAAAAACACATGACTATGAATATGGTCAAAATCCCTTATTACAGATTTTACATACGGGTCAGGGGACACGATTAATTGCATTTTAAAAATTAATCACACTACATTAACACGTCAAATTAACAGGCCTAAAAATACATACGCAAAAAAGTAGGACGCATAGACCGCTGGCATAGTATTTCTAATTATAAAAAAAAGAAGAAGAAAAAATGCAAGTCAAGTGCTGATTCTCATCTTTTAGGCAGTGCTGACCATCCTCAGTACATTTAAAAAGCTTAGTTAGAAGTGTATGAGGAGAACCCTTGGAAAAAAAAAATGAAGAAAGGAGAGTCATTTGGCAACTGACCAAACACCGGCTATTAATCCATTAGAGTAATGTACATGTAAAGCCATTTGAAAAGCATGTTTTTGGGAATCCCTCATAAACTGATGAGCCACTGTAAAAAGACAGCTAGCAACTTAAAAGCTGTAAAAAGCAATTACTCCTTTGTAGTGCAAGTAGAAGACATCATAAAAGTATAACTTTAATTGCCATTAATTGCACAAGGGTGACTGCCTCTGCATGCCTAATGTTCTACTGTAAGTGCACGTGGACATGATTTACAAGCTTTGATTAACTCGGCTCACAGAACATTGGGGATGTATGGAGATTTTACAAGGTTTTAAAGAATATGGTGTGTAAACTGTGTATGTAGACGCAACAGAATGGTTGATAATTTCTGTTAGTGTATTGTGTATTTAGTTTATTGATTCCTTTGTTAATTTAACTGAATTAATTTCTTTATTGAATTATTGTTAAATGAACATTAACACAAAGTACTTTGTAAAGTTCACAAAGCGGGCCTTCATATATTGTGAGCGCACGCACAAACTATTAAACTTTTTTTCTTGTACAACTTTGCTCTGTCAATAAAACAAGCAATTAAAATGACATTTAAGAAAGCTGAGAACAAAAAATATAAACTCAAATCACGGGCAAGCGATCACACATGTTCAGGTCTTGTCTAGTTGATTTTTTGTTTGGTTTCTTGGATGTGTTTTTTTAAGTGCTGCAGGTGTGCATACTTAAGGTTAACTTTGTTTCCAAAGTCTTAGATTACACTTAATTAAAATTACAATTAAAAACTGTTGTTTTATTTAAGAAGAAGAAGGAAAAAAAAAAACACTTTCTGTAACGATCTCAACTAATTAAAGCTGATTGGCTGCGAGGTTAAAAGTTACTCTAGCCATGTGTTCATTTGCATTGTACTGTACAAATTACATTGTGTGTCATTTAAGAATATGAGAGAACACTTTGGGTAGAAACTTAACAAGCACATCTGTACCAGTGAGAGTAAGATCAGTTGAAAGTGTGAGATTGGGGCCAAGTTGTGGAATACTAAATATGGACGTACATGTGGAATATGTTCCGATATATTCAAATCCAAAGAATTTAGGATTAGCTGTTTTTACAGCCTCAATGGACAGTATTTTCGGGCTGTGGAGTTTTCAGATCTGAAACTTAGAATACCCTGATGCCAAACTCTTTTAATGAAAAAGATTGAAGACAATAAAAAATTAGGCCCATATTAACCACCATAGACAATGAGGGGGACAAGTCCTTCGGAATAATTACAAATGGCCAAATTGTCCCCCCAATATTTAATATTCTTGATGCTGCTCTGCTGTAGCTCTGTTTGTTGCTCATCACTGTCAGAATGAGTGAGATGGCCAATCAAATTAAAGAAGGCGGGGCTTACTGTTTGAATTACTGTGCAAATTCCAACGCAACACTTTAGTTATAGCAGTGAAAGAGTGCGTCATAAGATGTAAGTAGCTGTTTTATGCAGTAAAAGCAATATCAAGTGATGCAAACTACTTGGCATTTTTTTATGAAATTTCACTATTTTGAATTCAAAATATTAAATTATTTATGTATATCATAACTGAATTTGACGTGACGTGACGAAACGTTAGCATTTTTAGATATTAAGCTATTATTTTCAAATAATTTACTTCATAACTACAACATAACTGGAACTTTTACTGTTCTTATTTCTTTTTATTTATTTTCGTAATATCCATTTTAATTCTTTAATAATGTAATTCCTTTAAATAAACCAATAAGACCAATAAACCCGTCCTCCCACGAAAAAACGTTGTGGGGGGCATGGTTACGGCCTTGCTAAAAATAATACTTTTTAAGTTTATGTTTATATGCACTGTACAGGGAATATGGTGGGCTTCCAAACGAGAGGCTGCTATATGCACACACGCGCACACACACATACATCCTGTATGAGCGACAGTCGAAAACCCGGCATGAACAGATGTTTATTTATAAAGTAGCAGCAGGCAGGACATGACAGAGGTCACTACAGGCGGGGTCAGCACGAGTCCCTATGAATTATTGATACTCATCATGTCTGAACGTGTGTGAAAGAGGGAACAGCCCGGAGCGCACTATAAGCACTGAACACAAACTAAGTCACACATTTTGACACCAACTTTTCAGCAAATGTGTGGTCCATTTCTACATGAGGGAATGACAGCAACTGGTTATGAAAATCAATGATATGTCTTTTTTTTGTTTGACAACAGTCAGATTAAATCAGACCATGAAACGTCTGTAAAAAAAAAAAACATCAATAATAATAACCGGCAGAAATACATTTGTCTTCATGGTTTGCACTCAATGGTCAGAATGCCGTGTCGACAAACAGAGATTCACCTCTGTAATGAACAAATAAAGAACAATTAATCAATAGTCAAATAAGAATATTAGTACGGAACCCCGCACATGACATGCAAGAAAAAAAAAGTTAATCGAGGGCACGATTTACTAATTCGTTCCCTCGATTTTTAAATTGAGTCAAATCGAGGGAACGAATTAGTAAATTGTGCGCACAATTTAGTCAACTAGTTTTTTCTTGCATGTCATGTTCGGGGCCCGTAAATTAGTGTTATTAATATTCAAAAATATATATATCCTTGCTGACCCAAACAAAAAATAAGACTTAAATAAGACACTGAAAATGCAATAAAACACACACAATGGCCAAAGACATCAATGTGCACGTTTACGCAGAAACAATTATTTAAAGGATTGAACATTGAAATAAACAATTTATTTTCTTCTAAATCCGCTTTTGTAATTTTTGAATGTCTTTCAGTTGTCTTTTAATTATAAATTGGATTTTTCAGCAAATGTACTGTATCTACAGCAAATGCATATATGCTATTCATTTGATTAATTATTCAACAGATTCTAAAATGTCTAAAATGTATCTTGTTTTATTGACTACTCTAGAGAATATTAGAGCAATTTTTATTTGTTTTCTCCCCTGTATCCAAGCGCTTTCTGCAGTAAGATACAGAACAGGCACAAAGCAGAAAAAAAAAACTCAACTGGGCACACAGATAGCAGATGTTAGCTGTGTGCAAAGGCAAATAAAAACAGCCGGTCCACTTCAGCGAGATGTAATCTGATCCATTACTGTCCTATCTTTCAACAAAATACACACACACACATACTCGTTTTCAGGCATACTCTCGGGGGAGTGAAAAAAACTGCAGGCACCCTGACCAACCAGAAACCTGTTTGTTCATAAATCGCAGCAGAAGAAGTTTTGATACCACAACTTCAAATAAGTTGCTGCAGCTTACGGTCTCAAATAAAAGCACGGGTGATGATTGACTCCCTGTAAAACACAGATTTGATTGGTGCCCTTTAGGATGGGCCTGAGTGCACTTTCTCTCTTTCTCTCTGTCTGTCCGATGCAGACACTTCACCTCCTCTATATTAAACCACTAGACAAGGCACACAGGGTCCCAAACTCATTTCGAATGGTATTGATCCCTTCCACAAATAAGAACCCACACCACAATTTATTTGCGTCCCCTCAGGTATCATCTGTTTAAACATTTTCCTGAATCAATCAGTGTGGGCTCTCCAGGGGGACGCCGTCTCGCACCAGTCTGGTTATTATCCCCTGCTGATGAAAGATGCGCCCGTCTGCACAGGTCTGGGAACAGCTTTTAGGAAGTTATGCACTTAGGGTTCTTCAAAACATGCCTCTTTTGGGACTTTAACAGCAATTTGATTCTCAGAGTCATCTAGAAAGGACTCATCTATTCCCATCTTTTTTAAGGGTACAACTATAATAAACTTCTCTTATCTCCTGCCATGATAAAGTTATTTTGTAAGGGAGTTATTTTTATCCCCAATTTTCTATTATAAATATGACTTGAAGTTTTACTTACAATTGTTTGGCTCATTCCTTCAATCATTAGATCCATGTCTCCAGAGCACACTCAAGTGTTGTTGACATTTCCTACCTACCTAAAATTTCAGATTTCTCAATCTCATTTCTATTATACCACAAGAATGTTAATAGAAAAACATGTCTCATAAAATATAAGAGTGAAAAAAGATCAAATGATTGTCTCGTGTAAAGCATTGTGACTAATAATAGTTACCATTAAATAGTTGCTCACCATTAAATGTTAAATGTCATTTAATGATCCTCCATTATTAAATGAGATAAATCTGATTGTCCAACACTGCTGAATATTCTTTAAAATTCTTCCACATCTGACTCATGATCGCCTTATAATTGAATTAAAATTAGCGTTAACATTACCTGTCCTTTTACAAAAATCACATAATTATGAGTTTCAGGTAAGCCTCCTTAATGGCACAAATATGTTTAAATTGAATTCAACCATTTGTTTAATTTAAGCCGTTTAATAGATTAGATAAATTATACCATTATATAAATGTGTACCATTATCTTTCAAAGAATACAGAATAGTTTACACAACTAAACTATGCTTAACAATATATGTTATGTGCAAAACATTTGCATAATGACTTTTTCCCCTTGTAAAATATTATTTGATAATAACTTATAATAAAAATGATCAAGATAAATAATAAATATATATATATTTTTTTACTATATTCAAAATCAATGCGGCTGGTTTTCTGTAGATATTTATATGCAATAAACAGCCTCAAAGCAAAAGACCATGAGGATATGCAATAAGAGCATATAGATTGTGAGGCAGCTAAGTTTCCTCTAACTAATTTCATTCAGCATAAATATGAATAGTCAATATCTACTGGAGTAGTGGAAGAGTAGAGTGCACTTCAACAAAATCTACTTCATTCAAAATAAAAGCAAATAGAAATGTGTATGTTAACATACAGTATAGAGCTAAATAAACTAGCAAAATAAAATACCAGTGAGTGAAGCAAACAAACTACACAAAGACGGAAAGTTCAATTATTTCTCATCATCCCTAAATATGAAAGGATTTCCAGTCCAAGGTCTTTTTCAGAGAAATCTGTAATAGAGGCACTTCAAATGATATGGATTGATATGGAGTCTGCATATTGCAATTCATATTTGAATTCTAAAAACAGACATGGGAACT
>JARQWZ010005963.1:32500-62500 GCA_033150135.1 Gobio occitaniae | reverse complement strand
TAAATATTTGTTTTGTATAGCACTTTTTGTAATTTTTCAGACATGGTAACTACAAAACTTTCAACCTCTGTAGCAAAAAAGTGAAAGCCATTTCAAAGTGAAAGCCATTGAATGAGCCTTTAACAGAGGGAGTTTCAGTTTTTTAGTTTTGTCAAATATAACAGTCACTCACACAAACAAAGTTTTAAATGAGCCAATAACTGGGCAATTAAAAAAAATCATTGTTTACAGTTTTTCTCAATTGTTTACACACATTTTCTGAAAGCATGCCTCATATTCTCAGAACTCTACACACAAAAACACACACACAAAGGGCAAAACCCCTCAATTCTCCTGCAAAATGCAACTTTACATTCAAAACAATGTTATTTCTTTTCAAAATGGAAATTTGTTTTCAAATGACACACACAAACCATCATATGAATAGACATTAATAAGAACCAGTGTAACGCTCAATGGAAAACACATCAGAATGACTCGGTCTTTCTTTGGTTCAGTGTTACACTTACAGGCAGCACATACACATAAGTGTGTTGTAAAATATTTGAGAATATTGTTTTCATACTCAGAACACACAAATACACGGTAACAAATAAAAAAAATTATTTTTCCCACAAAACAATGTACACAGTCCAACCATCACAAAGTTGCACATACACTACATACAAAACAACAGAAGAATTTACTGTACAGTTACAGTAAAAAAAAAACAGATTTAACTTTGCTGCATCCTCTCTTGGGTTTCTCACCTCTTGCCCTTTTATGCTAAAGCTCTGATTGCTAATTATAAAACTGCGTGACGGGTGTTTGTCCATGTGAAGAGTCAGTGTGTGTGTTTGAATGGCAGTTCCTTGTGAAAACAAGAGATTTTCTGCATGAAAACTGTGCCAAATGCAGAGAATTGTGTGTAGTGTTTTGAAAAAAGTGTGTTTCAGAACTGCAATTTGAGTGTAAAGCAGGAACTGTGCTTGTAGTTCAGCAGAATTGGTTCAGGAGGTTGGTGTATGAGTTACATGTTGTGGTCATTGTGTCTCAAGGACCAGAAAATGTGTGTAAACAATTGAGAAAAACTGTAACCGAGTTCAGCCCATGTGCAGCCATTGAGTTCTATCGCCATCTAGTGGATATTGATATTGATATTGTAGCTTTAAAAATAAATGAATACCATCATAGGTCACCAAAGTCACCACATTTTTAGGTGTTGGCTCTCTGGACTTGCTGATATGTTTTTTTTTCTGAAGTTAAAGAAATATTAAATATAACATAAAAAATATTACATAAAAATATGGTACTTTTAGAGGTAAATAAATTCATTAATACCCCAAAAATCACAAAAAAAAGCTAATTGATAGAATTAATTTTATCAAAGATGGTGATATAACATATTTATTTAAAAAAAAAAATTGGAATCACACTTGTGACCTTCGTGCCCAAATGTGTCCACGAGGAAGGGATTATGGGCTGTTATGTGAGGCTGGCTTGAGAAGTGACATTATTACAAAAGCTATTCTATATAGTCAAATGATGAACTTTCAAGTCATCAAAGAATCCTAAAAAGAAGCTAAAAATTCAGCTTTATCATCACGTTTTAAAATATATAATATGTTTTTCTCAATCGCTTTGGCACAACGTTCTCTAAACTGTAAGCTCAACTGGTTGTGCAAAATGTATTTACTCACCCAAAACATTTCATTCATGCTTCAAAACCAGTTGTTGTGTCAGTAAATCGGCCAATGCCACCAAAACTGCTCAAAATCTTCAGATGTTTTACCATGGAAATATTTGTTATATACAAATGTAATGTTTAATGTTGACGCTAACTGCTTTCTGTTCTATACAGTACACTGAAAAAAATGTGTTGAATTTACTAAAAAAAAATATCGTAAGTGGTTGCAATCAATTCATTTTATCTCAATTTAAACAAACGTATTAAGTTGAACTTAATCAATTTTATTTAGTTACCTTAATATAAAAAAATTATTACACCCCTATTTAATCGTTACTTTTACTTTATTTTTATTGTTTATTCTACCAGCTAAACATCTACATAAATATTTCACATTTTGTAAACGTATCTTTAATGATTGCAAATGTATCAAACTTGTTTATTAACTTTTTAAAGGGATAGTTCACCCAAAAATGAAAATTCTGTCATCATTTGCTCACCCTCAAGTTGTTCCAAATCTGTATAAGTTTCTTTGTTCTGCTGAACACCAAAGAAGATATTTTGAAGAATGTTTGTAACCAAACAGAGAGAGAGAGCAACCATTGACTAATAGAGGAAATAAATACAATGGTTGCTCTCTCTCTCTGTTTGGTTACAAACATTCTTCAAAATATCTTCTTTGGTGTTCAGCAGAACAAAGAAGGCAGAGTTGGGTTTGTGACATGTGTGGATATTTTTTTTATTCACAAATGTCATTGTATTTATTTGTGAATCTAACTCCTGCATATAATTGTGGATCTCATTCTATTTATTTGTGAATTTCTTTAATTTTTGTGAATCTCTCTACATTTATTTGTGGATAACAATCTATTTGTTTGGAATAACGCAACAAATCTACCCCATACTTTCTCCTCTACTGTGCAGATTCCTCAGGAGATGTTCTCTCAGTCCAGGAACTCGTATATGGAGGCTGAGCTGCTGGCGCCATCTTTAGACGAGCTGGGGAAAAAACAGCCACAGCAGGAAGAGGAGGAGGAAGAGGAGGAAGAAAGCTCATATCACTCTTATCTGGAGAGCCTGATACAGAATCTGATGAAGGAGGCCAAAGACAAGACCAAGGGCTGGGTGGCCAGAGCAAACATCGACAACACCGAGATATCGTTCAAAAAGGTACAAATATAATATTACAGACGGATTTATGCATGCATTCATTCATTCATTCATTCGTTCATTCATGTTTTATGGAATATGCTTTGAATATTTTCTTTTGTAATAATGCCCAGTATTACTTCCATTAAAATGATACATTTATTTATTCAATTTACTCTCACTCCATCTCATCCCAGATGTTCATGTGTTTCTTTCTTCAGTTTTTCGAGGATCATTCCAGGATTTTTCTGCTCATAATGGACTTCAATGGGAACCAACGGCTGAAGGTCCAAATCACTGCAGTTTCAGAGGCTCTGACCAATCACAGACGAGGAATAGAGTCTGATCTAGACAAACCATCGCCACATTTACAACACACACACACACACACATTTATACACTTTAACCTCAGACGCTCGACTTCAGTGTTGTTCGTATGATGTCATCACGTCGGAAAGGTCACATGACGCAGGTGGAACTCCATCTCATGTTCTCCACCAACTTTAAAATCGTCCGTCATCGTTGTTTCCCCTTTATTTGTGTAAAGGGCGTTTGATTTAGTCTTTGCACGTTTGTTTTAACACTGGGTCGGCACTTCCACCTGCGTCATGTGACCTTTCTGACGTGATGACATCATACGAACAACACTGAAGTCGAGCGTCTGAGATTAAAGTGTATAAATGTGTGTGTGTGTGTGTTGTAAATGTGGCGATGGTTTGTCTAGATCAGACTCTATTCCTCGTCTGTGATTGGTCAGAGCCTCTGAAACTGCAGTGATTTGGACCTTCAGCCGTTGGTTCCCATTGAAGTCCATTATGAGCAGAAATAAAGCCACAATAAACTCATGGAGTGAACTTGTCAATCATCTTGATGGATGACGCAGAGGAAACTCTGACCAATAAGTTGCACTCACATGTGACTTGCGTGAACATATTTTGGGACGGTTTGAAAGGTTGCCTTGTGAAAACCGAACCAAGAAGAAAATGCAACAAATTAAGTCCCTGTTTCGTGAACAAAACAAACGATCTATAGGTGCGAAAATCGTCAGATGCATGACATGGGAAGTGGTGCATGGGCGCATTAATGGGAGTCTGGCTTGTGTCCCGCCCCAGTTTCCTGTCCATCCATCAGATAATGAGAGTGTGTGTGTGCAGGTGGGAGACGGGACGCCGCTGAGACGCTGGCGTGTGTGTGTGGAGGTGGAGGCTCCTCCGGCCGCGGTGCTGAACCGCATTCTGAGAGAGCGCCACCTGTGGGACGGGAGCCTGCGGAAGGGGAAGGTGCTGGAGACGCTGGACCCGCGGACGGAGCTCTTCCAGTATGAGCTCAACAACATGGCTCCGCATCCCAGCAGAGACTTCCTGGTGCTCCGGTGAGCCCAACACATGACCCCGGCATTCAGAACATCATTTAAAGGACATCACACACACACACACACACACACACACACACACACACACACACACACACACACTCTCACACACACACTCTCACACACACACACACACACACACTCTCACACAAACACACACACACTCTAACACGCACACACACACACACACACACACACGCACACACACACACACACACACTCTCACACACACACACACACACACACACGCACACACACATGTTTGTTTTTGTGAAATGTGAGGACATTCCATAGGCGTAATGGTTTTTATATACGTACAAACTGTATTTTCTATCCCCTTACACTGCCCCTAAACCTACCCATCACTCACACACACACACACACACACACTGCCCCTGCCCCTAAACCTAGCCCTCACAGGAGACTGCACAGTTCACTTTCTGTGAAAAAAAACTTGTTCTGTGTGATTTATAAGCATTTTGAAAAGTGAGGACATGGGGAACGTCCTCATATTTCACCCTCTTTTTGTAATACCCATGACATTATACACATTTGTGTCCTGATATTTCACGAAAACATGCCCACACACACACACTCTCACACACTCTCACACACACACTCTCACACACTCTCTCACACACACACGCACGCACACTCTCACACACACACACACACATATCTAAATGTGTCTTTCTGTATACATACTTTTTAAATATTATGTTTTTAATGTTTTTCATACATAAAAAATAAATACATTGATTTTAGGAAGGGGGTCCCTCATAAACGGTTCATCATACTGGGCATCATAAAGTTTGAAAACCCATGCACTAACACACACACACACACACACACTCTCACACACATTCTCACACACACACTTTCTCACACACACACACACACACACACACACACTCACCGCCTGCGGTTTCCATTAATGACCGGGAACAAACACTCACACACACACACACACACACGCTCACACACACACTCTCACGCACACACACTCTCACGCACACACACTCTCACGCACACACACACTCACAGACACTCTCTCACACACACACACTCTCACACACTCTCTCACACACACTCACACACGCACGCACACTCTCACACACACACACACACACACACACACACACACACACACATATCTAAATGTGTCTTTCTGTATACATACTTTTTAAATATTATGTTTTTAATGTTTTTCATACATAAAAAATAAATACATTGACGGTTCATCATACTGGGCATCATAAAGTTTGAAAACCCATGCACTAACACACACACACACTAACACACTCTCACACACATTCTCACACACACACTTTCTCACACACACACACACACACACACACACACGCTCACACACACACTCTCACACACACACTCACCGCCTGCGGTTTCCACTCATGACCGGGAACAATCACACACACACACACACACACACACGCTCACACACACACTCTCACACACACACTCACCGCCTGCGGTTTCCACTCATGACCGGGAACAATCACACACACACACACACTTGCAGAACTCCGGAAACACAAACTGCATCCACTGTTCCCTTAACGCTGGGTTATTTGTGAAGCTGAACAAGGTGATCTTTCCCTCACACACTCTCACACACACACACACACTTCTTTAGTGACATTGTTAATCTTGTGTCTAAAAACACAACGGCAGCGCCGCCGACGGCTCCCATAACCCGAACGAAGCTCAGTGATGTGTGCGCGTGTGTGTGTCTGTCTGTGTCTGTATGTGTGTGTGCGTGTGTGTGTGTCTGTCTGTCTGTGTGTGTGTGTGTGTGTGTGCTCATCCAGGAGAAGTGCCCATATAAGGAGTTCTGCCCTTTATGTCACACAGGGCCACACGTTCTGAAACTCGTGTGAATCCTGAAGGAGTGTGTGTGTGTGTGTGTGTGTGTGTGTGTGTGTGTGTGTGTGTGTGTGTGTGTGTGTGTGTGTGTGTGTGTGTGTGTGTGTGTGTGTGTGTGTGTGTGTGTGTGTGTGTGTGTGTGTGTGGACAAAATGTCAAAATGGACAAAATGGTAATCCCTACGTTATGGGGACAAAATGTCAAAATGGACAAAATGGTAATCCCTACGTTATGGGGACAAAATGTCCCCACAAAGATGGCAATATCCGAAATCCTCGTCCTTGTGGGGACATTTTTTGGTCCCCATGAGGAAAACATCTTATAAATCAGACTAAGTGATGCTTTTTGAAAATGTAAAAATGCAGAATGTCTCCTGTGATGGGTAGGTTTAGGGGCAGTGTGTGTGTGTGTGTGTGTGTGTGTGTGTGTGTGTGTGTGTGTGTGTGTGTGTGTGTGTGAGAGATGGGTAGGTTTAGGGGCAGTGTGTGTGTGTGTGTGTGTGTGTGTGTGTGTGTGTGTGTGTGTGTGTGTGTGTGTGTGTGTGTGTGTGTGTGTGTGTGAGAGATGGGTAGGTTTAGGGGCAGTGTGTGTGTGTGTGTGTGTGTGTGTGTGTGTGTGTGTGTGTGGGTGTGTGAATCCTGAAGGAGTGTGTGTGGCACAGAAATACTCCGTCACACGTCCAGCTGGTGTTGTGAAGCTTTGTCCATGTTTATCATGAGAATCAACTGTGAGAATGAGGTAGAATGCAGGAGCAGATCAGACCATAATCACACACACACACACACACACACACACACACACACAGCTGTCTAATGTCTAATCTGATCCAGCATGGGCTGAGTTTAGCAGGTGATTGGAGTGTTTTCTGCGGTTCATGTTGGTGTGTTGTGTGTTGGTGTGTTGTGTGTTGTGTGCAGGACGTGGAGGACCGATCTGCCGAGAGGAGTGTGTGTCCTGGTGTCCGTGTCGATTGAGCAGGAGCAGAGCCTTCAGCGGGCCGGAGTCAGAGGGGTCGTTCTGGAGTCTCAGTTTCTGCTGGAACCGTCCGGCTCTGGCAGGTCCAGACTCACACACGTGTGCAGAGCGGATCTGAAGTGAGTGAACACCTCACCCAGGGGCCCGAAGTCCGGCCCGGGATGAGTTTCAATCGGCCCTCAGCCTGTATATTCAAATATATTATATGTGGTATATATGTAGTATTTTTGTCTTGTTTCTAGTCTAAATATATCTAAAAATTCTTAAATCAAGATGCATTTACTAGATAAGTTAAATGACATTAAATATTTGTTCTTATTTTCTGGAAAATACAATGAAATTGAAGTCTCCCCCCTTTTTGAGAATACACATGAAAATGCTCAATCCAAACTTAAAGGGCTGTAATTCAAGAATGCTTTGGAATATAGTTTGGTCTTGTTTTAAAGCAGACACTCGGCAGATTATATTATATATTATAAAGCAATTCCGAGTATGAAAAAGTTATTGAAGTTTAAATTTACTGTAAATAAAAAATACTGTACTAAATAAATATATATTTTACAAAAATGTTTTCATCTAAAATCACTATAAAATCAAAGCCATATGTCAAACCAAGTTGTGTTCCAAATTTGAAGTTGAT
Source organism: Gobio occitaniae (assembly GCA_033150135.1). Classification (NCBI taxonomy): domain Eukaryota; kingdom Metazoa; phylum Chordata; class Actinopteri; order Cypriniformes; family Gobionidae; genus Gobio; species Gobio occitaniae. Next base: position 54,814 of record JARQWZ010005963.1, on the reverse strand, counting down.
ATCACAAAAATTAAAGTTCCCATGAGATTTTGTTTAGGCGCTGTACCAAAAACAGCCACCAGGTGTCATTCAAATTCCATTGATTGTTTTTTTGATGCATTTTCCTGTAATTTTCTGTCCAAATGTCACTTCCATCACAAAACAGTCACCAAATATGGACCCTTGAGACTCAGAGCTTTCTGACGATATGTGTCAAGATTAGAAAAGATTTTGATTATAAAGTAGTTAAAATAAATGTTGTAATTTGAAACATGACTCCGCCCACTAGGGGGAGGAGCCGCTAGAAGAATTTAAAGTACCATTTCCATGGTAACGCAACGTCCAATTTCAAAACGGTTTTCACAGGATGAACTTTGAGTTTGTAAGCTTTCGAATGATCCCTAATTTATGATAATTACTCAAATATATGATACGAAAAAAAGGCGATCTGCCAATGGGGTGAGAAAAATAATCTTGTGTCTGTTTGCAATCTAGTTTTTGTACCAAAAACAAGAAACAAGATTATTTTTCTAATCCATTGGCTGATAATTTAGTTTTTTCAAGCAAAAACTCTATTCATTTTGATTTTTTCCCCCAAGAATCAAGAAAAAAAGTAATTGTTCTTAGTAAAAGCATCTTGATTTAAGAAATTTTAGATATTTGGTCTGGAAAAAGACCAAGTAAGAAAAGTATTTTTGTAGTGTGGTTTTACCTGTGCTGATCTAAATAGGGCACTTAGTAAATTTAAATAAGAATAGAGTTCTAACTCAGTAATAATATTTAAATGTCCCCCTTTAAAATGTTTGGTTGATGAAAGTTTTACAGATATTGTTAAATATCTATAAATGTACATCTGTGTCCATCACAAGCTACTGTCAGCTCAAGCTTTTGTCAAATCTGTCATGTTTCCAAGAAACAAAACATATCATTTATATATATATATAAACATCAAATCTGGCCCCCTTTTAAAAAGTTTGGACACCCCTGACCTAAAGTATTATTACTGGTCACCAGAGGTGGACAGTAACTAAGCACATTTACTTGAGTTCTGTACTTAAGTACACTTTTTGAGTATCAATACTTTACTGAAGTATTATTATTTTAGGGAAACTTTTACTTTAACTTCACTACATTTGAAAGACAAATATCGTACTTTTTACTCCACTACATTTCTATCAAGGTCCTCGAATTAATTTTTTTATTTTTTTATTCTTTAAAATGTTTTTATTTTGATTTTTTTGCAGACAGCCTATAAGTAATCACTTTTGTAGGGTCATATGAAGTTTTCCCAACTTTTTTGAACACTGATCAGTTTATAGCAAAATGGAGGAAGACGGTTCCTTGGCTAGTGTGTGCACCCATGGCCATATTACAACCTGTTAGGAAACCGGTATCGTTCCCGTTCCTGATTAACCCTTAAAATACAATGTTAACCATTGCAAGTAAGCAGTCTTTTGCTGTCAGGTCAGAATTAGGCCTAAACCTATACCTAGCTCGTCTCACTATACCAGCAATCTAGTAATATGAAACCAATATCCTCAAACAAACAATATAGAATCAATAAACAGTCAATAACCTTTTACATAAGAGCATGCTCACCGTCCAGCTGAGTTTCTCATCGAAGGTTGGTTGACTTTGGACCTTGCAAGGTGTAATAAAAAATGCTCTGTCTATTCTTGATTGAACTGCTTTTATAAACTGAAGTAAAGAACTAAAAAAACGATACTTTGTCTTTATAAAATGAAAATTTATTTATACAAAAGATAAAAGTACTGGTTATACAATAACAAAAAATTGATTAGCAAAATAACAAAAGGTTACAGATAATACTTCAGCTTAGCCCACCTCAAACAGACAATTCTGTATGAGTGGATCAGTATACAGGTAGTTACCTTGTATGCAGTTCAAAAGCAATAGATGTGAAAAAACTAACTTGTTCTCGTCCGAGCAATTCAAGTTAAAATAATACAGCAGAGCAGTTATAACAAAATAATCATAGAGAATAGTATTCACCTATGATGGTACATCAATCAAAAAAACCAAAAAGGAATGCACACCGAGTAGCAATTACTCCGTGGTATTTATACAGAAACAAAAGGTGTTGAACGTATCTGGGTTTTTTCCAGAGAGGAACTAAAGTTCATCACGAGTCTCTTGAGCATGACCATCACCCCTCGAAAGAGGAACTGAAGTCCACTTAGTCTCTTGAAATTATAGCTTGATCATGGCCCCTAGACAGACGATGCCATCTCCTGCAGTTTCTTCCATGTCTTGATATTCTTTCGACCTTTTCTTCCCTTTTGTTTAGGATCTTGTCTTTTGTGTGTGTGTGTGTATGTATCTGGAAGTGTGTTTGCAAGTTCACCAAGATTAATAAAGCAATTTTCCCGAACACCCCCTCTTGAATTGAAAACACTTTCACCAATCTCAGGGTATATTACATCCAATTTGTCCAGTTTAAGATTAAAAACATAAACAGTCGGAAATACATAATCCAAACAACACTCATTAAACCGATACCTAGTTTCAGACTCCTTACAAAAGAAACCAATCACAAGGGTCCCAAACTGTGCCGACAGACTCCTCACTGTCTCCCGGTACCACTTTGGGCACACAGACATCCACCGGAATGAGTTCCTTTTCCTCGGGGCCCGATCCATTGTCATCAGCACTTGTGGAGATAACGCCAACTCGGCACCACTCTCCACTAGGCCTTCGTCCACCATTTTCGGCACCCAATGGGTCCGAGACAGACGTTGAAAGCAGAGCTGTTGGATCGAGCACATAGACAAAGACAATTTGGCCGTTATGACGCGCCTGTCTCGTGCAGAACCCTGGAACCACCATCCCTTTCCACTCATAAGTCTGAATCCAAACACAGCAAGAACCCTTAGAGATTTTTTCCCTTGTCCCGATCAAAAGCTCAACCGCTTCGTTTAAGTCTACAATTATCCATTTCATGGCAAGGATAAATTCCATTGCCCGGCTATCCAAATAATGAGTGCTCTTTGGGTCAGTAAAATCCACTTTAGCCTTATAAAATGTTATAGATCGAATTTCTGCCATGTAATACCCCTTTGAAATCACACAATCTGTACAATAATATTTATACATAGAAATCTCTCTTTTAAAAACTTCTAATTTCAACGGGTAACAATACTTTTCACATTCATTGCATCTTCGTTCAATGCATGGGTTACTCTTTTTTGTTTTTTGCTCTGTTCCTCCAGACGTCCGTTTGTCTATAGGAACCTATTATAACACAAAACCATAAAACAAAAATTGCCATAAATTATCTTATTCAATTATAATTGTCATAGGTCCCACAATAAAACAAAGACTAATGCCCGAAAATGACAACAAAAATAAAATTGAAAAAACCCCATTGATACCCAGAATTATGTCATGTTTGCTTTCTGTTTTTATTTGGCCAGAATAAAAACAGAGAACAATTGTTCTTAACTTTACGTCAAACAGTAAAGCCAACATATCTCTAATATTTGATAAGAGAGAAACCCAAAACAAAAATCAAGAGAAATAAAACAAAGTAATCCTCAGATCAACATTTGTCCCAATTAAGACTTGATTTCCAAAACTATTATCAATCAAGTCTTAATTACTGGTAACTCATTTATCCACAAACAAGTAATAATGAAAACAAAATTTAAATCATTTGTAGTTCAATAAAAGTAATAATGAAAACAAAATTTAAATCATTCGTAGTTCAAAAGTATGTAAAATCAAAACAAAAGGTAAATTGTTTGACATTCTTAAAACAAAATACAATAAAGATGACTTTTAATCCTTAGTCATATCCTTAAATCACTTTAGGTTCTAACACCTTAACAACACCAAAATTTACTCCTGTCCACAAATTTAAATAATCTGCTGTAGTCGTTGACACCCACAAGAATGCAGAGCATAAATAATTTTGGCTCCTCTAAATGTCGAGAACTGGCGGCCATAATTATCACTAAGAAATATAGTACCGCCAGTTTCACCACAAGAGGCCTAAGCATATCATTTCTCTGATAACTTAATGTTATCAGAAAAATATATGTCAAAATAGCAATAACTATTCCAACATATTTCAACCAAAAAATGTCGATATAACATTTAGAAAAATTGTACACGAAAATTGCAACTGAAAAAATCATTACTGCAAAAATGCCTCGTTGGCCGAAAATTTTTACATATCTAGCACTACGCAACAGCTGAGATACTAAGATTAAAACTAAAGAAAAATCATTTAGTACATTGTACATGCCTAAGCTCAAACACATCAAAAAAAATTGTTGTCGGTGATTATAGAAAAGCCCAGACAGCCAATAGATAATCAACCAAATGTTAATAATAATTATACTCACTATATCTCTGTTCGCGTTTGCTTGACAGGGCCAGACCGAACTAGTGTTTGAGCAATTTGAGTAAGCCATTTCGTTTTGTGAAATGACTGCCGTTGCAATTCTGAAGTGATCAATCAGCATCCGAAGTCTGCCACCTCCACCTTACTAAAACAACCTGCTCTACTTTTAAACGAGACATGGCCTCTCAAAATTACATAACCTACAGTTGTTTCAAAATCTTCCAGCCCCCCAGTCTTAATCTGCAACGGTCATCGGCAAGAGGGCCTCCCGATCTTTAGCTGAATCATCCATTTTCGAAATTTGGCTGCAAACCAACCCCAACTTTGAAAATTTTATAATCAACATCACTAACACTATTATCATGAAGACGACAGCAAGACAGATTAAAGCTATCTGTATGTAGAACCATGAATCCTTTAATAAATCCCACACTGAGATAGCAAATTCTTTAACATTGTCAAAAACCCACACAATCGCTTTGGTCTGCAATTTCCAGTAAACTGTAAACAGATTCCCACTATTTGACCTTACCAATTGAGATGAAAAATCCGCAGCAAACAAAAAATGTGGGCCCATAGAAAATCCTTCCAGATAATCGTCTACTAAATCAAAAAATCCTCCCAATTCCTGCTGAGATTTTATCAGAGATGAAAAAGCACATTTCTTCAAGATTTGATTTTTTGCTATCAACATTAAAGGAGCCCCTGGCGTAATTAGGCTGATATCATCCCATCCTACTTCGCTTCCAAACTTTTCCTGTCCTATTTTTACCAAATCTTTAAAGGTACAAAATACATGTTCCCCCTTATGTAACCAAGTTCGATTAGGGCTAAACACATCACCAGGAGTTTTAACGCTCCATTCGTCAAACATCTTCTTCTCACAAGTCTGCTCGTGAGCTGGAAACCATAAATATTTAACAGACTCATCTCTCCTAAATTGGAACTTGCCAATTCCAAAATTCCAGATGCTTGACCTAATTTTATTTACATCCTTCAGATAATCACTAGGTCTTAAACTGTGCCTTGAAAACGGGCTTGTTCGTTTTATATCAAAATTAGGTGAAGCAATCAATACTTTATAGTCTACACCCGTGCTACCCCGATGTTCACTGGGTTTCAACATAGGCAAATAATATTTGGTACTCCAGTACCCATGAGTCAACACTACCCTCTTAAGTCCTCTAGACGAGCTATTACCTCTATAATGAAAAGTTATGGGGAATATTTTTCCACTTTCATGTCCCTCAAATGATCTCCATGTGATTGTTCGGCTAGATATTTCATCCAAACCCATCGCTACAGGGAACACATCCCAAACTCGATACTGAAAGTTTGAAAGTCCGATCCATCTCAATGTTCCTTTATTAACCCCATCGCTGTGATTACTCCATATACCTTGGTTCGTATAGGTCACACGAAGTGGACCTTCCATTGCCAAGCAATAAAGTACAATTGCTGACCGATATTGCTGATCGGAAATATTATGTAGAATATAACTCATTATCCCTGATGCATTCGCCAGCTCCATTGACAGTCCAGCTCGTGGCGCATAATCCAGAGTTAGCGGGTGAAGTCTACTTCCCCCTACCCCGTTTTTCCACAAAGTATCATTTATCGACCAGGTGGTGCGCTTAGATTCCGCTTTAACCATTTCATTGCTTTGGTCTTGAAAACTCATCCAATCATGCCACAGATGAATGACATCCCTGCCATATTTTTCCATTTTATCATTATCCCAATTTGAACTGCTATCTAAATAACAAATCCAGGCCCTCGTTTTACCGTATTCAGATTTACAATGTATATCCAAATTATACCACACCTGGTTTTCCGGTTTACTACTCAGAAACGTATTTTTTGTCAAATATGGGCAATCTTTACGATTTTCACACATCTTAAGTGGCATAACCATATTCTCACAAGTTACCCACTCCAACTCTTCATAGGCTGGTTTGGGTTTATTTTTAAACACACCCAAAATTAGTACATGTGGCTTCAAACCTATCGGCCAATAATTTTTTTGTACTGGGTCGTTAAGGTCTGCGTTATTCCATGTGTTTTTAGTTATCCTAACTTTATCAGCAGATCTGGTACCTCGTTTTTTATTATTCGGGCGGCTATCCGTTATGTCCATAGTGACGGCTTTTTCAATGCTACTTTTGCCCATCCATGTTTCCCGAACTATATCAATGACCCGTTTTGTCAAACAATCCCATGTTTCCGTCTTTGATATGGCTAAAATAGGACTATTCCATATTTTATAAACATGTAAGCTAGACGTCAGATTGGTCACATCGGTGAGGTTGTACGCTAGACCCTTCAGTCTTACATGAGTTCGATTATGGGCCTTCAGACTATTCCATTGTAACCTGGTTTTGTTTTTTATTACCTTATTCCCATAAAGAATTGGCCCTTTTGTGGCACTAATACGCTTCGTACCATTGCAGTTCCAAAATGATTTATCTATGTCCGCAATAAATCCTCTGAACATATCTCTTATCATTTTTGGCCCATATATCTCACCATTTAGAGTTACGTTTTGTCTATAGCAAATTTTACCAACGACTTTTTCTATTTCCGTGCATGACGCCATGCCCATTATACTATTTGCACTTTCTACCGATAGGCCTAGGCAAATTATCACCAAGGCTAATATCAGCGATACTGACGCTGATAATATAAAACGACTCAAGGTCCTTCGTTCCATCTGTAATCTCTTCTGCTTTTTCCTCAGCTTCGCTCCATTCCTCCTCATCATGACGCTGCAAAACACAAGAAGAGAAACATATAGACACATCAACCTAAACTTTCCCTAACCGCTTCCTGAACCAATTAGTTACCTTATTCATCGGGCTGGTTTTAGTAATTAGTAACCTTTCCACCTTGACCCCCTCTATGGATCTTCCAATCCCCATATAGTCTGACGTGGTCGTCAGTGAGACTTTCACTTGCCACACTACCCTTTGTTTTTCTGTCCCTAACCGGGCTTTCACAATTTCAGACCCTGTAAACGTATTCTGTCTACGTGCCTGGATCGTTAGGTCCGTTTCCCAGACATAGTAACTATATTCTCTTGGCACATAAATAGGGAAATCTTCTTCAAAAGACATTCCTTCTATTACCTCCGTAATTAGCTCATACAATGCCTTTTCCTGGTACTCACTATCTTTCTTATAGGACACCAGAACATCAGAATCTGTTAACGACTCTTTAACCACAAGTTTCCATAGATTTAAGTCAGTGTCTCTGGACAAAGTTTCGTCCAACACTTCCCCTTTCCTAAAGGGGTCCGAATCTAATGGGATCTGCTCTCCACAAATGTACAGCCTATCCCATAGAAATGCCTTTTCTTTGTCAGAGATTAAGGCCAAGGGGTTCACTTCCCAATCCGTCATGATCTTATCATTCTGGAAACACCCCAGGCTGGCACCACTCTTCCTGGTTTGCCACACCCCTTTCTGGCTGGTCACCACCATCCAGCGTTTCTTCAGGAGCAACTCACACCTCTCACAACGTCTGAGCTGACCTTCCTCGACCAATGTACACTTACATTCTTGGCCCCTAAGATTGTATCTTAATTTACAATCCACACAGTTTTTACAACCACAACTTCCTGTGGTTATTTCGTACTGCCAAACGATCCAATTTTGCGTTCTCTTCCTACATGCTCCACAGATTGTAATGTCTCCAATTGCACACGGCCCAATGTTCCTGTCACTACAGAACCATTTCGGCACACTTTCCACCTGCGCTTTCAGCCAGGTAGGGCTTTCCCTCATTTCCCGAGGGCCTGCCCAGAGGAGCTTGCAAACATCATGTCTGCCACAGATCACACAATCAGTTGGCTTCCGTCTAACCGAGGAAGTTCCGTTACGACATTCCTCATGCCAGACCTTAACCAACAATGAATCACTAAAATCTTTAAACACCACCACAGCGCCCTCTGCTGGACACTTAACGTCCTGCTGAAAGGTCACTCTGTGTTTGTTCATTTTATGTCTAATTTTTGCTTCCCACAAGATTTCTGATTGACCAAATTCCGTTTGCCTCAAGTCTAACAGTAGTATTAGAAGTTAATTCAACTACTTTATCTTCAGTGCCCGTTTTACTCCGAAAACGTCCCTGTTTTTGTTTAGACAATATATAAACAGATTGTCCTACCTGAAACGGATTTTTGCTTGTGTCAGTAGGTTCCGTAATTTGAATTGGCTTTGAAACCCTATAATTCAGAAAATGGATGCATTCTGGAATTAGCATGTCCCACTCTCCCAGATTTTGATTTTTAATAAACCAATTTTTACATCTCTTCACACAATTCTCAGCTATTCCATTCGAACTTGGCTGATATTTAACCGCTTTAATCAGTGTGATGCCCTGTTCCTTGCAAAATTGTTCCACTTCTAGGCCTGTTAAATTATGTGCATTATCACCGCGAACGCGTTCTGGAGCACCTCTGTACTTTATCCAGTCCTTTAAACTATTCACAACCACAGAGCTTGTAGCCTGCTGACATGGATATATTTGTGCGAAATTGGTGCAATTGTCCACTATCACTAAGAAATAAACATTATTTCTCTTTGTTTTAGGACGCAACGGTCCAGCGTAGTCCATACTTATTTCTATGTTTTCTTTATCAGTTTTGATTTTTCCAAAATCATGATAAACACTTGTCATAACTTTCCTACAGTCAGGACAGTTAAGTTTAATCTTGTGATAGTTTGTCTTTAGGTTCTGAACATTCAGTCCCATCTGGTGACAGTATTTCGCAAGATAGGTTGTTGAGGGATGTTTTAGCTTGTCATGCAGCTCTTGCAACAGAGTCCCTTCACTCGCTTTAGTGACTGCGCGCACACGAATATATTCATCGATTTCTTTGTTCCCTCTTGCAGCTTCCGTTTTTTGTACAGTATGGCTGGACTGATGCAACACCCTTGGGTTGACCATTTTATAGTTATTTTCAATATTTATCCATAATTCTTTCTGTGCTAAAGGTTTTCCTTTTGCATTATGGAAATTATTGTTCTGCCATGTTTCCAGGTTCTGAACAATCCCTAAATACACGTACTCACTATCAGTCACTAATATACAATCTTTGTGATTGTTATTTTTCATATGTGATATGGCCCTGTCCACAGCGGTGACCTCAGCTTCCTGTGCGCTTTTATGGTCTTCTAGCCTACCTTTTTCTCTGTGGATAATTTTACCGTTCAACTTGACCAAAAATCCCCACCAAACTTGTCCTTTTTCTGAACTCCCATCAGTAAAATAACACAGTTGTTTTGGGTTTATTATGGTCCGTTTTTCCCTTTTTGGAGATTTTTCATTACGAAACTCTATCTGATTATCAAAGAGCAATTTTTTCCATCTTGCCCAGGTAAAGACGTGTATCATCTTTTGTTCATTGACCAGATTTTTGGCTTCTCTTACCAATAAATCAATACCTTCGCCTTTAGCCATTACAATTATTATTTTATCTGCAGCTAATGATTTAATAGTGAGCAGATTTCTTGCTATTGTGGCCAGGATATCCACTGATGACATATTTTCATGCTTTTTCTGGTTCGCCGGTTTTTCGTGGGAGATGAACATTACTGGTGATTTCATATTACCTTCGTTATATAAAATAACTTCCATTTCCTCAGGAGTGTTTGTAACTTTAACCACCAGGTTTTTGTCATGATCTCTTCTGATAATCCTCCCTGAGTTTAAAGCCATTTCTATGAGTTCCCGTTTAATTTTTTCCAAGTTTTCATCCCAGTTAAAACTGTCGCCAGCAGTTGCTTTATATAATAGTTTAGCTTTAGCACTATATCCTGGAATTAAATCTCGTATAAAATTCAATCTACCCAATAGACTCTGCAACTGTTTTAAGCTTTTTATCTCTGCATCTTTTAACTCTGTCAGCTTCTCTTGGGTTGATTGTGCAATTCCTCTTTCAGTACCTGAAATCTCGAACCCTAGGAAGTTGACTCTTGATTTTCCTAATTCTAGTTTTCTCAAGTTCAATAGAAACCCAGCGTCCACCAATCTTCTTATAGTCTCTGTCAGGACTGTCATGTGCTCTTCCACTGTTTCGGTGGCAATCAACACATCGTCAATGTACACGGTGATTGGTAAACCCTCCAAGATTTCTAATATTATTGCCTGAAACACGTTTGGAGAGTTGCAGAACCCTTGTGGTAATCGATTATAGACTAGCTGTTTTCCTTCAAAAGTGAAGGCCGTACGAGGTCGGCTTTCTTTTGCTAAAGGAACTGACCAGAACCCATTAGCCAGGTCGATTTTTGACAGTATCTTCCCGTTTTTCAGATTATTTGTTGCATCTTTTGCATTAATAAGATATCTAGTATCAGGTACTGTTACTTTATTTAATGCTTTAAAATTGTTTACAAGACGGAACGTCCCGTCCCCCTTTTTCACAGCCTGGAGGGGGCTATTGGTTGGACAATTTTCCTGTATGCTAATTACCTTCTTACTAATTAGTTCCCCTATGGTTTGCCTTATTTCTTCATAAGCTGCTTTGTTCAGAGGGTATTGTCTTTGTGGCGCAGGGATTCCCCCCACTATAGTATATTCATATTTATCCGATAATTTTCCACAATCATTTTTACTTTTTGCGCAGTTATATTTATATTTCTCGAGTAATGTTTTTAACTCGTTTTTTGGTAGTAGAGTCTCGTTTACAACCCTATTTATTTCTTGCCCCAGGTCGACCGTTTTAAGCCAGTTAATTTGTTTAACTTTATCTTGGACCTTTTCCATCATTTCCTTAATCCGAACAGCATCTTTCAGACACATTAAATTGGAGCTGTCTACAAGGCAGTGTATTCCTTCCCAGAGATATCTATCTCTTAACACAGGCTTCATTTCATCACTAAAGCCATATACCCTATATTTCCCTTTTAGTTTAATGGCCTCTGCAGGCAATTGTTTTATTGTCGTAACTTCTGCTCCTGTATCCAAAAGGAACCGAACCCCTTTATAAGTGATATAGAGGTCTTTATTTTCTGTTTCTTCTACTAACTCTGAGGCTATGGTCGCTTTTCCCGGGGTTTTTTCATCCTATTTTTTACTCTCTCTCTCTGTCTTATTAGATTTGACTTTTTTAGGTTCCGTCTTCTTATTTTTCTTTTTGTCCATGTGGGCCTTTTTCTGTTCGTCAGACATCTTGGCCCATTTTTCTGGTTCAATATAGTTATTTGTCCTACCCGTGTTGTTCTGCTGCGTTGGCCTAGCTTGTGGTTTAGATTTTTTGTAGTTTTGTTCGTTAGGCCGCTTTCCACTAGGTCTGAATTTCTGTCTGTCATTTGACCCGACTTGTTCTTTCTGAAAGTTAGATTTTTGCTTGCCCCTAGCTTTCTCTCTGGGCCTATTCCTGTCCAGTCCTGAACTGTCCTTCGTTCTTTGTCTTCTAATCGTTTCTCGATCATATCTTGCTGCAAATTTAGATAATTCAGACCAGTCAGTTTCTGACCCCCAACTTGCAATCTCTCTGCAGCCTGGTAGTTCTGCTGCTATCTTTTTTAATCTGGCTAACATTTTCGTTTCAGTCCACCCTTCTCTAGCTTTTTCAGAGAGATAAGGCCACAGTCCTGTTGTTTTTACAATCTCTACCTCTTTCCTAAATTCAGCTTCCTCGTCTACCCCAATTACCTGTGCATTGTGGTCTTTTAACGTTTCCAATCTTAAGGATAACCCTGTGTGGTATTTAATCATTTGTTCAATTAGGCTTTTTGTGACATTCAGCGTTTCCCCTAATTCGGCTACCATATTGGCTTTAATCATTAAATTATTTTGTGAACCGGGGAATCTCATATTCTGCAATAGCTGAATTGAAGTAATGCTATCTGTCTTTGCCTGTCTTTTTGGACCACGTCTTGGTGGAGGCCTAACTTGCTCATCTGATTCTGAATTTTGTCTTCCCTTTTCTTGCCTAGAGATCGCGGCCATAAGGGACAGATCTACTTGTGCCTTAGGAGGAAGTAACCTTCTCTTGTTGCTCTCCCCCTCTCTGTCGGAAGTTGAGTAATCAGATTCCGACAAAGGCTCGGATGACTCATCTTCATCCTCTACCCTCTTTTCATATCTTTCTCTTCGGTAGTCTTTTTCACTACTCTCCCTAATAAGCTTTCCAGTTTTATCAGGTTTTATTTGTTTTCTTGGAGCTTTGCCCTTATGGGGCGGTAGCTCCTGGTGGGTGTATTCTCTCAATTTCCAAATTTCGTTGTTAGTCGGTTCTTGTCTGTCGTTTCTTTTTTCATCTAACAGCATGTAACACAACGATTTCTGCATACAATCTAATTGTTCTGCTAACATATCTATTTTAGCTTTTGAACTTGTTCCGGGCATATCTAAAATTTCATCCGCGGTAGGTCCGCACGCTAATTTTATTATTTTTTGTCCTGGTCCCTTTATATTTGCTAGGTGCGAATCTCCTGTTTTAAGAACAAGACCGGGGCAGGTTAAGAACGTTCTTCCTCCCAAAGTGTCGTGTTCTCTTTGATGAGAGCTACTTCGCCTCTCACGAGATTGGCTTCTAGATTTTTTGTAATTAATTTTCTTTCTACGAGGTATTTCCTCATCTTCAGTATATTCCGAACTCGAACTTTTATCGGATTTTTCCTCTACCCTTATACTATAGTTATCTTTATTTTTTCGTTCAGTGGATGTCTGATACGGCCTAAACGCATTTTTTCCTATTTCCCATGATCCTTCCCCTGTTGTCAGGGGACTGAATCCGGTAACGAAGGCATTGTGTTTAGGAATTGTTCCTGTCTCCATTGATGCCATTCTACCCTCTTTGTCGAAATGGCCATAGTCACTTCCTGCCGCTCCTTCCCTGTCAGTGTATTCTGAAGGGGTGGGGAGTCGGCCTGAACCAATGCTTCTGTATTGGGAACACCATTTTTAATTACTCGTATAGTAACCCCTTTAACAATTGGAACTGTAGTTTCACTGCAACCAATATCTACAGTGACTTTTTTACTTCTACTTGACGCCCCAACGTTTTTAACTAGTTTCCTTAAGCTTCCTACGTTAGCGGTGTACAAAGTATCTCCAATGGTTAATATTTCCTCATTTCCTTCAAGACCTGCATCTTTTAGCCGTTCAGATAATTCATCTTGTGAGAGCAAATTGATATTAGCTATCTTATCCATAACTGTGTATCTGTTCCTCTGAAAGTTACTTTTGGTAAAAATCCTTTAACACTTGAGGTTCTAGTATTGGGTACTCTCTGGTCCCACAGCGCTGTCCTCCAGATTATTACCGGTTTAACAACAGAAATATTCTCCTCAGGCGTCCCTGAGATATATTTCTAAATGTTAAATGAGGAAGTTACTTTCCTAGTAAGTTCCTCCCTGTGCATATGAGACTCTGTTAGAGCATTTGAATCGAAACGCTTTATTGATTCTTATTTGTATTGTTCAATCGGATTCAATTAGGTTGGGCAATTTAAATTGCTCAACCATCCCGGACGAGCCCCCATGTTAGGAAACCGGTATCGTTCCCGTTCCTGATTAACCCTTAAAATACAATGTTAACCATTGCAAGTAAGCAGTCTTTTGCTGTCAGGTCAGAATTAGGCCTAAACCTATACCTAGCTCGTCTCACTATACCAGCAATCTAGTAATATGAAACCAATATCCTCAAACAAACAATATAGAATCAATAAACAGTCAATAACCTTTTACATAAGAGCATGCTCACCGTCCAGCTGAGTTTCTCATCGAAGGTTGGTTGACTTTGGACCTTGCAAGGTGTAATAAAAAATGCTCTGTCTATTCTTGATTGAACTGCTTTAATAAACTGAAGTAAAGAACTAAAAAAACGATACTTTGTCTTTATAAAATGAAAATTTATTTATACAAAAGATAAAAGTACTGGTTATACAATAACAAAAAATTGATTAGCAAAATAACAAAAGGTTACAGATAATACTTCAGCTTAGCCCACCTCAAACAGACAATTCTGTATGAGTGGATCAGTATACAGGTAGTTACCTTGTATGCAGTTCAAAAGCAATAGATGTGAAAAAACTAACTTGTTCTCGTCCGAGCAATTCAAGTTAAAATAATACAGCAGAGCAGTTATAACAAAATAATCATAGAGAATAGTATTCACCTATGATGGTACATCAATCAAAAAAACCAAAAAGGAATGCACACCGAGTAGCAATTACTCCGTGGTATTTATACAGAAACAAAAGGTGTTGAACGTATCTGGGTTTTTTCCAGAGAGGAACTAAAGTTCATCACGAGTCTCTTGAGCATGACCATCACCCCTCGAAAGAGGAACTGAAGTCCACTTAGTCTCTTGAAATTATAGCTTGATCATGGCCCCTAGACAGACGATGCCATCTCCTGCAGTTTCTTCCATGTCTTGATATTCTTTCGACCTTTTCTTCCCTTTTGTTTAGGATCTTGTCTTTTGTGTGTGTGTGTGTATGTATCTGGAAGTGTGTTTGCAAGTTCACCAAGATTAATAAAGCAATTTTCCCGAACAAACCCCAAATCAGAAAAAGTTGGGACAGTATGGAAAACGTAAAAAAAAAGAAAAAAAAGAAGTGATTTTTAAATTTACTTTGACTTGTATTTCATTGCAGACAATATGAACACAAAATATTTCATGTTTTGTCTGGTCAACTTCATGTCATTTGTAAATATGCATCCTTTCCTGTCATTCAGACCTGCAACACATTTAGAAAAAAGTTGGGACAGTAAAGCATTTACCACTTTGTAATGTTGCCATTCCTTTTCACAACACTTAAAAGACGTTTAGGGACTGAAGACACCAAGTGATGAAGTGTTTCAGGTGTAATTTTGTCCCATTCTTCCTGCAAACAAGTCTTAAGGTGGGCAACAGTACGAGGTCTTCCACACATTCTCTATTGGAGACAGGTCGGGACTGAGGCAGGCCAGTCAAGTACCCGAACCCTCTTCCTCCGCAGACAGGACTGCAGAATGTGTGCAGAATGTGCTTTTGCAGTGTCTTGTTGAAATATGCATGGACGTCCCTGGAAAAGATGTCTTCTTGAAGGCAGCATATTATGCTCCAAAATCTCGATGTACTTTTCAGCATTAATGGAGCCTTCACAGAAGTGCAAGTTACCTTTGCCAAGGGCACTGACACAACCGCATACCATGACAGACCCTGGCTTCTGGACTTGTTGCTGGTAACAGTCTGGATGATCCTTTTCTTCTTTGGTCCGGAGCACACGGCGTCCATTCCTCCCAAAAAACACCTGAAATACTGCTTCATCTGAGCACAGTACACGTTTCCACTGTGTGATGGTCCATCCAGATGCCTCGAGCCCAGAGAAGTCGACGGCGCTTCTGGACACTGTTAACATAGGGCTTCCTTTTGGCACAGTACAGTTTTAACTGGCATTTGTGGATGTAACTACGTATTGTGGTACTTGACAAAGGTTTGCCAAAGTAGTCCTGAGCCCATGTGGTGATATGGCTTCTAGATGATGACGATTCTTGATGCAGTGCCGCCTGAGGGGTCGGAGGTCACGGTTGTTCAGCTTAGGCTTGAGCCCTTGTCCTTTACGCACTGAAATTCCTCCAGATTCCTTGAATCTTTTAATTATGTTATGCACTGTTGAATGTGAAATATCCAAATCTCTTCCTATCTTTCTTTGAGGAACATAATAGTTTTCTCACGTATTTGTTGGCAAACTGGCGATCCTCGGCCCATCTTTGCTCCTAAAGGATTAGACCTTTCTTGGATGCTGCTTTTGTAGCAAATCATAATTACAATCACCTGTTGACATCACCTGTTTCAAATCACATCATTATTTAACCATTTTACCTCATTACTAGCCCTAAATTGCTCCTGTCCCAACTTTTTTTGAAATGTGTTGCAGGTCTGAATGACAGGAAAGGATGCATATTTACAAATGACATGAAGTTGACCAGACAAAACATGAAATATGTTTTGTTCATATTGTCTGCAATGAAATACAAGTCAAAGTAAATTTAGAAATCACTTCTTTTTTTTTTGCGTTTTCCATACTGTCCCAACTTTTTCTGATTTGGGGTTGTAAATATCTGGGAGAAAGAGAAGCGCAGACGTATGGATGAATCTGAGAAAGCCTGATGAAAGAGCTCAGTTCAGTCTGTTTTTGTGCCTCTGAGATGCCAGAGCTCGAGCACTGAATAGATCTTTCTTTTGTGTGTTTTTTCGCACTTAAACAGACCAATACACACAAAATGTCAAAATTTTCATTTTGGAAAGTATTCATGTAAACAAAGTTGATTATGTCTTAAGTGAACGTAAACTGTTGGGGGAATATCGGATGTGTATCAGTGTGTAGGATTTGTGCATTCTGCCTTAAAGTGACAGCAGCTTTGTAAAGAGCTTTGTAACTTTTATACAAGTATTTAAATTAGTTCAAGGTGGTCGTTTGCTAGCATGTCGGATGGAGCATCACTGAAGGGCTTAAACCACCATGATGGCTATAGCGTGCATTTATACAACAATGCAACAATAATAAAATAATGCATTGATATAAAAAAGGAAATTTACTTCTGATACTTAAGTACTTTTATAAACAAGTACTCCTGTACTTTTACTTAAGTAAAAATTGTTTTTAACAACTTTCACTTGTAACAGAGTAATATTTGACCTGTAGTACTTCTACTTTCACTCGAGTAATGGAGTTGTGTACTTTGTCCACCTCTGCTGGTCACATGTCTGAGGCGGAAAGATTGAGGGTTTTATTCATATTTATATCATCAAATGTGACAGTAAAGATATTTATAGTGTTATAAAAGATTTCGATTTCACATAAATGCTGTTCTTTTGAACTTTCTATTCATCAAAGAATCCTACAAGGGTTTCCACAAAAATATTATACATTTAAAGCATTTTAGTAAAAATATACTGTTTATGTATATATTAGGGCTGTCAATAGATTAAAATGTTTAATCGTGATTGATCGTAACATTAATCATACAGTATTTATCTCATTAAACATAATCATTTTGTCATCATTTGCTGCAAAACAATCACAAAACTGTATTTTCTGCAGCTTCAGGGATCATTGGAGACTCCAAAATGACACCAAATAACCAAATAATTATATCATATAATATATTTATACACACCTAAGCAGATGTCTTCCTTTTAGGCGTTTTTCATTCAAACGACATGCATGTAGTGTCAGTGATCGAGCGTGCACACACACACACACACACACACACGGGTTTGTGCATCAGACTCTCACACACTTCCTGTACGTCACAAAATGGTAACACTTTAGTTTAGGGTCCAATTCTCACTATTAACCAGTAGCTTATTAGTATGCATATTACAGTTTTTTACAGACGCTAGGACACATTCTCAATACTTGGGTCACTTTTGCAAAACTCTTCACACAGTGAGCGCAACAGAAGTCTATGTGGACTAAACTGAGGATCGATCATCATTGCTTTGGCACAAAATGCATTTAATGACGACATCTCTCAAATCTCATCAGTTCTTTTCTCCATCAGACACAATAACTGGCAGAACTCAATCTGCACATGCTCACATACTGTTTACAAAACTGCTCAACTTATGTTCAAAACAATAACATTATACAAAACCGAATAAGGCAGCGATTTGCTGCATTCCTACAGTAATATATTTCAAATCTTAAATTTAAATGCTATAAAAACAATTGGAGCAGCCACAGCTGATTCTGATTGTAGATGGTGGATGTGTGTGTAGACTAATTCTGGTATTCTGGAATTACTCAGTGCAAAAAATATAAATAAATAAACAACATAATATATTGACAAATTCTGCATCATGTCTGATTGATTGCAGTAACATATATCTCAGTGAGTTATAAACAGAGATTGTGCATTGTATAATGCTACATGTTGTGTGTGTTTTTTAGCTCATTGTTTTGTGGGTGATAAAGTGTGTTTGTCGGCTGTCAACATTTGCTAATGTTCTGGAAGAATGAGCTGATCTGAGACCTGAAGAAAGTGTTTTGGTAGTTGTAGTGCATTTTGAATGTGAAATGAACTGAAGCTGAAAGTTGTTTAGCAGAACTGTGTGAAGAGTTTTGCAAAAGTGACCCAAGTATTGAGAAATGTGTCCTAGCGTCTGTAAAAAACTGTAGGATATTGGCTGTTTATTATTACTTATAAAGCAAACATTAATGCCTTATTCTGCATGGCCATATTGTACATCCCCTAATCATACAATGTAGGCAGATTAATAATCACTGAAGTCTCAGATGTGAGGTTA
This sequence comes from Gobio occitaniae, assembly GCA_033150135.1. Lineage (NCBI taxonomy): Eukaryota > Metazoa > Chordata > Actinopteri > Cypriniformes > Gobionidae > Gobio > Gobio occitaniae. The sequence goes on along the minus strand of JARQWZ010005963.1, from coordinate 36,222 downwards.
GGGGGGTTCAGGGGCCCCTCGAGAAATATTGACTTCCATGATCTGCATTTTAAGATGTTGTGAAGTTGAACGCCAAAAAACAGCTTGAAAACCATGTCAGTGGGCAGATATGACTGATCAAGTTTTTCTATTTTCGTCAGTGAAGAAAGTAAACATGTTTGACTGATATTTATATGTTTTATGAATCATTGGATGACATGTGGATGTGGATGACACCCGGTGGCTATTTTTGGTACAACGCCTAAACAAAAGCTTCAAATTTGGAACATAAATTGGTTAGACATATGGCTTTGATTTTATAGGAATTTTAGAGTAAAACATTTTTTGTAAAATATGTATTTTATATTAAAAAAATATTCAGTACAGTATTTTTCATTTACAGTAAATTTAAACTTCCACAACTTTTTCATACTTTCATATTTTGAAATGCAATAGATGTCGGGGTTTGGTTCCCCAGTAAAAATTGTCTTCCCTTGTGTGTGTTTTTTTGGCAGGGTTCCCTGCAAAAATTCGCATTCCCGAGGCTAAATATCTCATAATTGGGATCACATCATGAAAAATGAAAAACAGCCGGGAAACAGTGTTAAAGTAGCCGACTTGGCAACACTGATTTTAACATGAGCTCAATGAGATTCTGCTCCTTCTGGAGCCGCTCTAGTGGCCAGTCCATGAACTGCAGATTAACCCTCTGGGGTTCTTCATTATGGGTCACACTCAGGACCTTAAGAGGGCGGGATTAAGATAAAAAAGATTTGAGTAAAATCAATGAAATATATTTTTGTTCAATAATATTTTTCTTTTCTTTTTTGGTGTTTTGAGATAATTTTATGATTTATAATGAATATTTATGCAATAATTATGACCCATTTTTTCCCATTGAATATTATAAATGTATATACAAATATATTTTTTATTTATATTTTTTTTATTACAGCTGTATTTCATTTTAGAGTCAAGCCTAGGCCTCATGAAAGCAATTTTTTAAATGAGATCTGTGCACACATTGAGCATTTTTATCACACAATAGCACATTTTTACCACTATAGTGGATCTTGTGTTTTATTAAAAAAAAAAAAAAAAAATCGTAGCTTCATCGGAATGGTCTGAAACTTGGTGACTTTATTGGTACTTGGTATATGAACACCCAAACAAATGTGGGACAGGATTTGTGGTCGTAACAAAATAGTCACACTCAGGACCTTCGGGTCAAAAATGACCCCCATAGGAAATGAATGGGAAATTGGCAAAAATATGAAAATACAGAGTTTTTTTGTGCATACAATCTACAAATCAGCCAGGATGCAGAAAAAAAGAATCTCTAAAACATCAAGAGTGCAAAACAGACAAAAAAACTCACACACACACAAAAACACACAAAAACACAAATTAACGCGTGCCATTCCAAAAGCTAATTGTGTGTGTGTGTGTGTGTTTTTTGGTCTGTTTTGCACTCTTGATGTTTTAGAGATCTTCCCTCTTGATGTCCTTTTTTTCTGCATCCTGGCTGATTTGTAGATTGTATGCACAAAAAAACTCTGTATTTTCATATTTTTGGCCAATTTCCCATTCATTTCCTATGGGGGTCATTTTTGACCCGAAGGTCCTGAGTGTGACTTTTTTTTTTACGACCACTTAGACTTTTCAAATCCTGTGCCCAATTTTTTTTGGGGGTGTTCATATCCCAAGTACCAATAAAGTCACCAAGTTTCGGACCATTCCGATGAAGCTACGATTTTTATTTTAAAACGTTCGGGTCAGAAATGACCGAAGAACCCCAGAGGGTAAAGGTCATATTTGAGGAGGTCGTTACATAACTCTTAATGGTGCTATAAATGATGCTTGAGGACACTCACACTTCTCTAATGCTTGCTGTTCCAGAGGAAAGTCTCCGGAGTGGTACAACAAAGCATTCGGCCATCTCTGTGCCAGCGAGGCGGCTCGCATCCGCAGCTCCTTCCAGCCTCTGGATCCTGAGGGCCCGGAGACCCACATCTGAGGGGACGGGGACCGGGTCACATCAGGGCAGATGGACACCCAGAACGGGACAACACCCGAGCAAATGGAGGAGTTGTGTGTGGATCATCCGGATTGGTTTTGGAGAGTTTTACCCTTTATAGGGCATTTCAGGCAGATGTTGAAAACTGGCTCTTCTGAAATGGCATTTGTTGTGTGTTTTGTGGCATGAGAGAGTGACCGAGACCCTTAAAAACCCTCCTAACGCCACTTCCTGTTGTCCGGTGTGTAATGGACGCCCTCCTCACACTCATCTCCAGCTTCAGTCTCAAACACACGTCGAAACATGCCTGAACACTGTATTTATCCTCAGTTGAATGAAGTGTTTCCTTCACTATATTTAAGATTCTATTGATGTGAAGTATTTACTGACAAGCCCAAGTTCTGTTTTAGGAAACATGTGACCCTTGACCTCAACAGCAGTCGTGCGTCTCACGGGTATATCTGTGCCAATAGCCAACAATACATCATATGGGTCAAAATTATACATTTTACTTTAAAGCCAAAAATCATTAGGATATTAAGATCATGTTCCATGAAGATATTTGGTCAATTTCCACATCATCACCAGTGTTGGGAAAAGTAATGCATTACAACATCGCGTTACTCCCTTAAAAAGTAACTAATTTAGTTACTTTTTAAGAAAAGTAATGCATTACAATATTGCATTACTCCCTTAAAAAGTAACTAATTTAGTTACTTTTTAAGAAAAGTAATGCATTACAATATTACGTTACTCCCTTATAAAGCAACTAATTGAGTTACTTAGTTACTTTTTAAGAAAAGTAATGCATTACAATATCGCGTTACTCCCTTAAAAAGTAACTAATTTAGTTACTTAGTTACTTTTTAAGAAAAGTAATGCATTACAATATCGCGTTACTCCCTTATAAAGTAACTAATTTAGTTACTTAGTTACTTTTTAAGAAAAGTAATGCATTACAATATCGCGTTACTCCCTTATAAAGTAACTCATTTAGTTACTTAGTTACTTTTTAAGAAAAGTAATGCATTACAATATTACGTTACTCCCTTATAAAGTAACTAATTTAGTTACTTAGTTACTTTTTAAGAAAAGTAATGCATTACAATATTACGTTACTCCCTTATAAAGCAACTCATTGAGTTACTTAGTTACTTTTTAAGAAAAGTAATGCATTACAATATTGCGTTACTCCCTTATAAAGTAACTAATTTAGTTACTTAGTTACTTTTTAAGAAAAGTAATGCATTACAATATTGCGTTACTCCCTTATAAAGTAACTAATTTAGTTACTTAGTTACTTTTTAAGAAAAGTAATACATTACAATATTGCGTTACTCCCTTATAAAGTAACTAATTTAGTTACTTAGTTACTTTTTTAAGAAAAGTAATGCATTACAATATCGCGTTACTCCCTTAAAAAGTAACTAATTGAGTTACTTTTTAAGAAAAGTAATGCATTACAATATTGCGTTACTCCCTTATAAAGTAACTAATTTAGTTACTTAGTTACTTTTTAAGAAAAGTAATGCATTACAATATTGCGTTACTCCCTTATAAAGTAACTAATTTAGTTACTTAGTTACTTTTTAAGAAAAGTAATGCATTACAATATCGCGTTACTCCCTTATAAAGTAACTAATTTAGTTACTTAGTTACTTTTTAAGAAAAGTAATGCATTACAATATTGCGTTACTCCCTTATAAAGCAACTAATTTAGTTACTT